>JAQHUG010000507.1:753848-781580 GCA_028555095.1 Dicrostonyx torquatus | reverse complement strand
GAATGGAAACTGTGGAGCTTCACATTAGATTTTCCACTTCAACATCAAATATATTTTATTTACTTATCCACCATCAAACCCCAAATACCCATGGCAGGTTAGAACTGAAGTATCATTCTCTTCTCTCACGACTCTTGCACTCAGCCTGCACTCAGCCTTCCTCTTCTCCTTATCTTTAGCCTTCCTTGTTTTCCTTTCTTCATGTTATGCCCGTAATTACATTTGTTTACTTATATTATTGGCTAGAGTTCATGTATGAGAGAGAGAACATGTGGATTTTTTTTCTTTCTGTGATTGTGTGACCTTCCTTAATAGTATAAGTCCATTTTCATGAAAATTCCTAAGCGTCATTTTTCTTTAGAGCTGGAGTACTCCCTGTATGTATGCATATGCGTGTGTGTAGCTGTTCCTTTTAAAATGTATACACTTTTATCACTATTGTAATTCGCTGTTACAAAGGAAATACAAGACTAGAAATGTCACAGCGTGAAAAGGTCATTGCCACTGTTAGAAAAGATTTACTCATTGGCTATAATGAATACACATCAGTCCTGGACTGAGTTTGAACTTTATGAACCAAGATCCTGGAGGGACCAGTAGACTAGGCTTATAGTAGACAGATGTTTCTGCAACTTCTGCTTGTCAAAGTTGTGTACTAAAGTTGAAGAACATACTAAAATTACTTTTAATTATATTTGAAAATCCTGGAGAAATGATATTTGATATGTAAAAATTATAAAAACTAGCATATTACATGGATTTCTATCTATATATAGATTGTTTAGGGATTTTATTTGAATGATAGAAAAAGAATATGTCATAGACATAAAAGCATATTTCTGTTTAAATCAACTACTTTTATATAAAAGATGGCAGGATAGTACTATGTCAGCTGCAGAAAGTAGGCATGACTGAGTTACAGCACAATCATTTGTTCTCTTCTGGATGGCGGGGGTTTTATGTTATAGCTAAACTGACCTGGAACTCTTGATTCCCACTTCTCCCTCCTGAGTGCTGAGATTACGGTGTGCACTACCATCCCTCTCAACGGTTTGTGCTTTTTAATGTGTTATTTCCTTTTCTTTCCAGGGCTGGTGGATTAGGTCTCAATTTTGTTGGTGCCAATGTTGTTATTTTATTTGATCCAACTTGGAATCCAGCCAATGATCTTCAAGCCATTGACAGGTAATATACTGACAAAATGTAAATGACCTGTGGATTCTTGTAATTTAAAACCACTCTGAAACTTTATAGATTGCTTATAGTTAGAAAAGGTAGGTACCTTGTAAAGATTTGTATTAAAAAATGACCCCAAACCTCTAAATTCAAATAGCAGGTTGTTTGTGACCATTTGTTTTCTACCTCCAAATCCTACTAATGTGAATAAGACCATAATACCAAAAGACAATAGGACGCTTCATTACTAGTAGTTCAGAAATTTTGAGAAAACTCCAAAGAGAGACTTAGCAGAGAGAACCACAGTCAGTCTGCAGACCAGAACAAACTGCCAGCATGAACAGACAACTTGTAGGGCGTAGAAGCAGACAAGGGTGTTGCTCTTGGGAACTCATAGAGCAGCACCAGACTGAGGCAGCTTCCTCTGTGTACTTCCTACACAGGCGTGGTCTAGGGTGAGTTCCTTAAAGATCCATTTCATAGGTAGAAAACTGAGATTTAGGTCACTAAGTGGAGCCAGTCGAGAATCACAGGTCTTCATAGTACACGGTACATGAAGTAATTGAATAAACCTATCACCTACACAGCAATAGACCATCTTTCCACTTCAATTCACGTGCCTTCTTATTTAAATTACAAAAGAGAAACTAAGAATTATGAGACATTTTCATAAAAGTAGCAGCATGAAAGAAAAGAGCCACAGGGAAAAGCAAGCATTGAAGGGACTAAAATAAGGGTAAGACAAAAATAATACAGCTCAATAAGAAAAATACATATGCAGTGAGCAAAAAATGTTCTTAGAAAGTAAAGTCTTTGCTGAGATCAAACTCATCAGTAGATCTGAATAATAAAGTAGAGGGAGTGATGTGATCTAAAGGCTGCACATTTTAAAACAAAGTGCGATCAAATAGATGCAGAATATGAATGCAGAGAGAGGAAAGCACCCCGCCCGCCAAAAAAAAATCATCTGTTTGTTCCAGAAATAAAAATAGACTGAAGGATGGGAGGGAATTAACAATATATCTGAAGAACATTGTTAATTTTGAAGGGCTGCCAAACACTTAGTGCAAATAATGGCCAAGAGGGAGATGAAATCTATATCTTTGTTATATTTCTAATTCTGAAGATAAAGAGGACTAAAATACCCCAGAGTAAGAAATAAGAGGATTTATAAAAACAAAACCCAAAAGAAAAATCAAGTTAACCATAAATGGGAATCAGCTTCTTTTCTGCAGGTCAGACTTTTGTCTGTGACTGTAGTTATGAGAAAGACAACTACTTTGACTTGTGGCTGTGATCAGTGACTGACACATTAGTGTGTAAGACAAGATTAAAAGCAGCCCGACACCCGAGAGCGCAGGAATGTACTGCTGTAGGCCAAGGGCAGTGCTCAGACCAACTGACGGATCAGTGGTGGCCAGAAGGTTCTATGTATTTTGTTAGAGCTAAAAATTATTGGCAGTGTGGCCGAGGCTTCATACAATTATAAAAGGAAAATTTTCCCAAATACTAAAGGATGATATAAAAATATCAGTAGGTGAGAATTGAAGCTCCATGTAATTGTAGGGAAGTATCAGGATTACTCAGGAAGAAGGAACTCTTAAAATTTTTCTTTGCTTTCAGGAAACAATATCCTGATCAGTTCTCAAAAATTGTAACTGATATTTTTAAATACTAAAAAAAAAATGTAAGGGCAACAATTATGAGAACGAGACGTGGGTGATCCCTCGCTACCGTTTGAAAGCACAGGTGACTAGCCCTCATCCTCCAGACATTCTGCTTCTGAAGTTATATACAGGAAAATACGATCTATTCAAAGTAATAGCAAACCCGTCTCTAGACATTTTCCTTAGAGATAGACAGTGAACATACAAGACAGACTTAAATAACCATCTTAAATTCTCTAAAAACTGAAAGAATACACAGAGAGTACTAGAAAATGAGAAGGAATATCAGCAGAAATAAACACTGTGAGAACAAAAGTACAGATATTCCGAACCTGCCATTCAGTTCTAGAATTAAAAGCTTCACTAGACTTAACCTTGACATAAACAGGATAAAGTAAAAGAATCTGTGAACATGGAGTCATAGTACTTTAAGATACTAAGCCTGAGAAAGAATCTTAAAAAGAAGGAAAAATAAATTTCACCAAAGAGACATTTTTTCTTTACTGTTCTTCTCTTTTCTCCTTCCTTCTCATCAAATAGACCACTTTGCACATTATGGAATTCTCAGCAGAGGGGAAAAAAAAGAAATAATTATTGAGAAGCCTCCTGAGTTTGAAGGAAAATACAAGAAAGAAAAAATTCCATGTTGAGATGATCCCAAAGAGACTTGCACCAAGACTTTCTCAGGCTGTCAGTATATAAAAAAACAAAGCCAAAGTCCTAAAAGTGGCAGGATAAATGGTATGTGGAACTGATCTCCAAAGGCTATCAGTGATTATCTCAGCACAGACCTGACAGATCAGAAAGCAGTGTGCTGGCGTATATAAAGCAGTAAATATGTATAAAGTGGAAATGAAAAGACAGCAGACAGTAACTGGAAGCTTTATGAAAGTTCATCAGTCTAGGTACAAATATCAGTAAAACTTAAATGTTTGTTTTCAATAGGATTCAAAAGGAAATGCATAAAATGTTTATGAATCTATCTGTGTATTTCTAATATATAAAAATGAAATTTGTAATATATGTATTTTATGTATATATTTATGTATATGTGTTTTGTATATAGAGAAACAACAGAGAGGAAAGAAATCAATCAACTGATCTTAAAAAATGATCAGTTAAAAACACAAAGAAATACAAGAGCCAGTTCCAGGACATGCTCCAAAACTACAAAGAAACCCTGTCTCAACAACATCAAACCCACAAAGGAAAATCAATAGTGGAGGAAATCTGACAAAACAGTTAAACACAGCAAAGGCAGCTGAGCGTAGTGGTACAGTCTTTAATCCCAGCACTCTGAGTGAGGCAGGCAGATTTCTGTGAGTTTGAGGCCATCCTGGTCTATGTGAGTTCAGAACAGCTAAGGAGAGACCCTATCTTGACAAACTAGCAAAAGCAAGACCTCCTTTGTTTTTTTATTTGACCATATGCGGATTCAATCCCAGATCAAAAGACATAAATCTCCAAACAGATTAAAAAGGAATCTGGGGGAGGATAGGAGTATCTGAGTACATGGTTTCTATAAGTCTCAGTGTGGATATGTATAAGTTGAAAATCAAAGGCCGGAAAAAGATATTTCATGAAAACATTAACCAAAAAAGAGCAGAGGTATTTTAAATAGAATAAAAATAGACTTTTAAGTAAAACCTGTTATAAGAATAAAAGAGGGACATTATGCAATGATTTTTAAAAGTCAGTATGCCGACAACTTACAACAGTTACAGACAGAAGTGTAACAAGCAAACTGTCAGAATTAAAGGGAAAACAGCTAGTTCCGCAGCAGTAGTGGGAGACTCACTCCCCTTCCTCAGCCCAGTCGTGGATAGAGTACCTCACAGCAGATGTAAAGAGACGTGATAGATGCCTCTTCCAACAAAGCATCAGCAAAATGTGTTTGTCTCAAGTACCCATGAAACATTCTCTAGAATAGCCCATATTCTAACCTGTAAAAGAGCCTTAACATGTTTAAAAATACTTAAATTGTTTAGTATTTTATTTTCCATTTGCAATAAAAGGAAAAACTCAAATATTCACAAATACTTGGAAATAAAACAACCCACCCAAAACCTCTAACTGGTCAAAGAAGAAATGGCATAGGAAATTTAAACTATCTTTGAAATAAATGAAAACATCATTCCAAAACTTATGGGATACAATAAATAAGAGAGAAATTTATAGCTTTAAATCCTTACTGAGAAAATTGGGTACTGGGTGGCAAAGACTAGGGAATTGCTGTTTGGTTGATAAGGCGTTTCAGTTTGAAATGAGGAAGGTTTGCATATTATATGTGATATTGGTTCCAAGGCACTGAGTCTACTTTTTGCATTTCAGCTGGATGCTCTAAATTTGATGTAGCATGTATTTTATCATGAAAGAAAAATCAAAAGCAGATGTGATTTCTTTAGAAATAATTACTAGTGAAATCACTGTAGATCACTAAGTTCTCATTAGTTTATAATTTTAATTTCTTCTTGAAGGTTTTATTTTATGTGTATTGTTTGCCTGTATGAGTACATGTGCACTGTGTGCATGTGATGTCCCCTGAGGCTAGAAAGGGACTTTGGATCCCCTAGAATTGGAGTTACAGGTGGTTGTATTCCAGTTCAATGGCTCTCTCCAGTCCCGAATTTCAAAGTAATTTCTTAGAAAAGACTGAAGATGAATGAAAAAGACAGTATAACTTAGAAAACAAGCAAGCAAACAAAAAAGCAATAAGAGAAAGTTTTAGAAGAAATTATCATTATTAACATGACATAATTTAAGTTATTAATTAAAAGATGGTGGAGAGGACAAGGCAGAAGAGTTTAAGAGGCAGAAAGGCACATAGTATGGTAGCATACACCTGTAGTCCCAGCACTCTGGAGGTAAAGGCTAGCCTGGTCTCTATAGCAAGATCCAGGCCAGCCAGAGCTACGTAGGACAGCCTGTCTTAAATAATAATAGTAATAGTAATAAATCAGGAAGGCTTACTAACAGCTAATGGCTGAGTTACCACCCAAGGTCCTAATTTTGTACTTTTTCATGTATATCCCTATAACTTAACTATCCACTCTCCTTTATGACGTAGTGCATTTCCCCCACCAACCATCTCCTTCCACTGAATCTCTAGAAGAACAAAGAGAAATCAAGACATTGACCTGTGTGTCGTAAAGTAGTCTCCATATAGTAGAAGACTCGTCATTTGTAAGTCCCTGTTTGATGGACCAAGGACTGGATGAAGCATAAGTACATGTATTCAAGTTTCACCTGTGGAGAGTAAAAGACAGGCATTCTAACAGAACACGAAACAGTGGGCTACACACACACACACACACACACACACGTGAGAGAGAGAAAGACAGAGAGAGGGAGAGATTTGATATTTTCTTGGATTCTTTTTCTGATCTTTTTTTTTATAGCCCCTTTATTCCCTTCTACTGAAACAAGGTTTGCAGTACCCAAAAGTCTTTATGAGAGAATACCAAATATTAATAGTATTTACAGTGATCTCTCAAGTTCAAAATAAATTTTCCCCAAGTTATAATATTTTTAAGTATTATAAATAGTTAATAGTTAATAATTAATAGTTAATAATGTAAATAGTTAAGTCTTGTCTATTTGCATCAGGAACTCCACAAGTATTTAGGGATATGACTCTGTTCAGAGGATCGGTAGAGCCTGTTTGAGAATCAGCGGGAGCAGACTTACGGTAACCACTGTGGTGAATCAGGATAAAGTGTGGTTGGTAGCTGGGTCTGTATCACAACCTGACAACCTGGGGGTTTAGGTAATCGAGTGATTCACTCAGACCCAGAAGATGTATGTCAGTTCTTAACCTGCATCCGAGAATTTTCAATTATTTTTAACAAAATTTATTTTTATTTTTGTTTTTATTCTTTGGGAGGGGTACTTTTATTGTTTTTATTCTAGATCATTTTATTAAAGTGATTGCTGTATTTGCATATAGTAAACTTGACGAACTTAATGTATGCAGTTGGTAAGTGGTGATGATTGTGTACACCATCACCTTGATCAAGATAACGAATGTATCCCTTCCCCCACAGGTTTCTCTGCACCTTTTGTAGTTTGTCCTTCCTGCCCCCTTACAGTCCTTCATCCCCAGACAGTTATTAATCTGGCTTTCTGCATTTGGAGGAACCCATAAGGAGGTCTCCTAAAAGAAAAACTAAATTTAGAAAAAAAGCTTTGGGCAATGGAGGGTGATATTTGTAACAGAACGTATTATATACCTTTTCTGTAGTATTCTCAGCAACTAAGTACTCTTTTATATGACTAGATATGTTTACATTATTACTAAGTAATACCACATAAGCTAAGCACGCGGTATTAAAAAGGCTGTGGTCTTCCACTACTACATACAGAAGCTGCCTCTTAAATTTCAGGTTGTTTCAGCTGATGTCCTGTTTTTTAATTTCCAGAGCATACAGGATTGGGCAGTGTAGAGATGTCAGAGTCCTCAGGCTGATATCCTTGGGGACTGTGGAGGAGATCATGTACTTACGGCAGGTTTACAAGCAGGTGAGATATGCCTCATTCTAAGTTAGAAGTAAACATGGGATTATTTTCAGAAATTAGGAACAAATTTGTATAAAGAACTTTTGAATTTTTACTCTAATGTGAAATTTACTAAGATGTGCCGAGACATGAAAAGATCGGGAGCACTGCCTTAGAGGTAGAGACGCCTTAGGAAACTGGCTGCGGAGATGCCCAGTGAATGAGATTGTGCAGCTTGAGCTTCCAGTGTTCGTCTGAAATCTCATTGGCTCTTTAATACGTGCAGGATATTAATTTCTGTTCTCTTCATACCTGTAAGTAAGCATTTATTCATTTAGGATTGCTTGTTTGAGAAGCTCTGGACTGAGGCTCAAGTTTAATTACAAGTATTAAATTGAATTGCTCCCTGTATATTTGACTGGCATCTATTTAAGAACAAACATCTTTCACATGTGGTGGTAGTTAACCTAAAAATGATTCAGTCTTAAAACTCATGCTAACTTCTTCATTCTAAAAATAGAATCATGCGCAGAAGTTTGTGTATTTTCTTAAATCATTTAGCTCTAAAGGAAATAGTTTGGAACTACTTGAGAGAAGTGTTTTTTTCTAACTTAACCACTTGTGAAAAAAATGGGCTGTTTCTTAGGACCTGCTGTTTTGAGTTCTGCCTTAGACAGGTCATCAGTAGTGTTTCCTTAATCATGTAAGTGGTTTTCAACCTATTATTATATGCACTTTTAGTTTTATCTAAAACGGCATATTATGTACTGTAAAATAATATATAATAGAAAAACTTCAGGAAACTAATATAAGTGTTTAGAACTTTGTATGATACATACAAAGATAAGGTAGCGGTCATATAAGGAAAAGGTAGAACACGTGGTTTAAAGATAGTTTGGAATTTGAAGCAAGAATGCATATCAGGCGTACATACATTGAGCCTCACATTCTTTGAGAAAAGAATAAAAAAAACTAAGAACAACAGCAACAGAAATCTGTAAATATGTTGAGACACAGAAGGTTACTCAGGGCCCAGAAATTGTTTGAGGATCCTTAAAGACAGAAAATAAAGAAACTCAGTGAAAGTCAGCCAGAGGAAGACCACCAGAAAAATCAATCACTACACCAAGAAAGAATCCCTGGAGACTCTCTGGCGCATCGTGTGTAATAAGGTGGCTTAACGTGTGTTCTCATCTGTGCACCGTGCAGCCAACAGTTGTCTGTTCCCAAGTGAGAACAACAGATAGAGATACTGGAAGCAAACAAGGAAGACAACGCAAACATTTTGCTGATATACACAAAAAAGTCACTCCCATCACCCAGAAGGCTAAATACTTAGACAGTCTTTGCCCCACTTCAGATAGCTATGGTCGTAGGCTGAAGTGAGCATGGATTGAAACACACTAGTGACCAGGTGAAGAAAAAGAGGATTGTGGTTAACAGATCTTAATACCTGGAACCTTATTACTTCATATAAAGAGCTATATTTATATACAAAACTGCTTCTCTGTAGCTGCAGCTGCACTGCAGAGACATCCAGAAAGATCTAAGGGAGAGCTCTGGTTTAAGGAGGACTTGGATTTGGGTATGCTGTGTTCCCATGCAGCAATCAGATAGTCTGTGGTTTAAAATAATATTTACACAGCACCCGTGTTCCTTCAGATTTGGAGCACCATATACAATCAAGTTTGGCATTTTAAGATTTGCCTTATCTATATGTTGTACATAGGTATACCTATTATATAATTTATTTAGAAAAATTTACAGAAGAATTGGATGAGCAGGTCAGAAAACTCCAAACTTGCCCCAATTCCCATTTGGTAACATTTTCCATGTTTGCCTTCTCTTTGCTGGAGCTATTACCTTTCTTCTTTTTCTGGGTCATTTAAAACTCACAAGCTTATCATATATGTGTATTTCCTCAAAGATTATGTTTAAATTTTACACATTTATATTACATTATGAAATAGTTAGCAAATAGAGAGTATCCTTATGGTGATGCTAAAATGACATATATCCTAAATTGCTCCATTGTTGGGGTTCTCAAAACTCTTACCAGTGGTGTATTTAGGATTTTCATGGTAGTTGTCAATGAAATATGGTGGTTGGTAGTTAAATCTGCAGTTAGCTTGGCATCAGCATGTTTATTGTACAGTTACTTTAGATTGTAACATAAGTGATATAAGAATTCTGCCAATATTAGTTTTTTATACTATGAGAAATATTAATATGAGACAGCTATTAAAAATTACAAGAATTTTAAAAATTTTCATAGAAATAGGTTCTTCTGGAGGATAAGGCATTAACTATATATTTGATTAATATCAATATTAAAATGAAATATCCTTTCTGTTTTGCTGTTTCAGTTTGCTTTGTGTTACTATAATAAAAATCATGAGCAAAAGCCACTTGCGGTAGGCAAAGGCTTACTTAACTTATAGTTTTTAATGTAGTAATTTTAAAAGAAGAAAAATGTATTCAGATGTCAGATTTCATTATTAAACATTTATAATAAAACATTTATAATAATGTAATCTTGACTCAGTAATTAAAAAACAGATAAAATAGGAAATGTAAGATGCCTGCTCCAGCAAGGTGGCCAGATTATTATTATTTCACTATAACAGCAACATCTGCGGGGAAATTGAAACAATCTCCTCCTTAAAGCAATTCAGCCAACCCAGCTAAAACTGTGTATGCAGGGAGTGCCAGGAAACTCTGACATACTGTTGGAGCAAACATTTCAGAAATATCTTGTATTTTTCTGTTCTAGCAACTCCACTGTGCGGTGGTTGGCAGTGAGAATGCCAAGCGGTACTTTGAAGCAGTGCAGGGGTCAAAGGAGCATCGAGGAGAGCTCTTCGGTGTCCACAACCTCTTCAAACTGAGGTCCCAAGGGTCGTGTCTTACGAGAGACATCCTGGAGGTATGGAGCTGTTCTGTGTCCTCTTCAATGATGATTTCAGTACAGTTTTATCATTTGGGAATTTTGAAATACAGTTGGTGTCTCCTTTTCAGAGAAGTTTTTGGTTTTCCTTAGCATAAATGCCTGGTTAGTATTAGACATACTAAAGAAACGGGAAATAAATTGTACCTCAAAGCCAAGGCTTTCTTATGGATGCTTATGGATAATACACATTCATATTCCATCCACGTATGACACAGTATGGCCTCCGTGGCCATTTCAGACAAACAAATTTGAGAGTTTATTATTTTGAAAACAGTTGTTGAAATTGAGAGCTAAAAAATTAAGATTTAACTAAATAAACAAAACTGTAAAACATGTTTTGATTAGAAGTTACAAAATACTCCCTGAGATGTACTCTCTTGTCTCTTAGAGATTTTTGTTTTCTGTTCCCAATAAAAATTCCACACCAATATTTCAGACTCTTAGCTATGCTCATGCTCAGCATACAGATGTTTCTTATTCTTCAAATGAGACACTTACATGACTTTAAAAATTCCTTAAGTTCGTTAATTTACCAGAACACTGAGAATATTGTCCTATTTCTCAACTGATATTAGTGGCGATATCATAAAGCCCTGGAATATCATCCTTTTCCATCTCCTTCTTACATAGATGAGGAAGCAGCCAACGAGAACTCCAGGCTGTTTCCCTTGGCTTCTGGGACTTTGTAGTAAAATTCTTGGCTGTATTTCATTTAGCAAGCATAATAAATAAAGTTCAAGAAAAATTAACCCCTGTCTTTGAGCAGTTTCTGTCCTGATGGAGATGGAGGGCGTTTACACAGGTATACGTACTGTGAGTGTTAGCTGTAACACTGCAGCAGTTGTTCAGGGTGAGCACTGGTGAAGCTCGAGGACCTGTGCTGTTAGTACTGTGTGTAAGATGAGTGCTGGTGGATGGGAAGGAAGGCCTGGCTTGTCTGTGTCTGCTGTTCTATAGTAACTACTGACTCCCAGTAGCTGAGTAGCCAATAATGGTCCGTAGTGGATATGACTAGCAAGTGCACTACCACGGTTTTAACACAGCATAGTGATGCTTGGATGCTGCAGTATGCTCTTTCTTTAAATATGAAAGAAGAGCTGTGATAGGCAGGATTCCTGGGCAAATGTGACACTTGTGCTTCCCAGCAGTGCTTTCAGTGGAGCTGGACACAGCCACTAGTTTTCTATCTTGTGAAACTGTATGAGTTTCTCATTTAGCACATGAGAAAGTGTTATTAAGAATGCAAAGCCACTTAGACTTCGCCTGCCTTTGCTGTTATTTTTCTGGTAGTTTCACTCTGTATTTACAGCTGTTTATATTCTCCCTTGTGGACATTATAGAGAGAAGGCCAAGTGGAAGCTGGCATCATGACAGCCACAACATGGTTGAAAGGGGGACTTTCAGCACAGGAACTAGAAACAGTGAGTAACCAGTAAACATGGCATGTGACAGTCTTTTCTCCTGCTTCTTCCTTCATTTTTCAGTACACAAAAAAATAGAAAGTTTTCTAAAAACTCAGAGACATAAAGTCATAGGATGATGAGTAAAATTAATTATTTAAGGTGATCAGTATTCATATAAACAAGTCCAGGAGCAGTCAATCCCAAATTAGACACCTTGTGTAAGTGACCACACCAGACTATATTTTTTGTTTTTTGTTTTTGTTTTTCGAGGCAGTGTTTTCTGTAGCTTTGGTGCCTGTCCTGGAACTAGCTCTTGTAGACCAGGCTGGCCTTGAAATCACAGAGATCCACCTGCCTCTCCCTCCTGAGTGCTTGGCTTAAAGGCATGTGCACCACCACTGCCCGGCCAGACTTTTTTTTTTTTTTTTCTTTTTAACTGAAGAACAAGTTAAATAGAGAAATGACCATCAATGTGCATCTAAAATTAAACCCAAGTATCAAAATCATTCAGTAAATCAAAGCAAGTATTGCATTGGTTTGAGTCTGTGATCTTAAGGTCTCATCATACAGCCATGAAACCTATGTTGCTACCAGAGGCCATGTTAGGTATAAGATAAAAGAAATATACAGAAGATTTTTATGCTGTGGGATAATGCTCCTGTACACTGTAAAGATTGGTCACTCGTATTGGTTTAATAAAATGCTGATGGACCAGTAGCTGGGCAGGAAATATAGGTGGGGCAACCAGATTAGGAGAGTTCTGGGAAGAGGAAAGGTACAGACGCAGTCACCAGCCAGACACAGAAGAAGCAAGATGAAAATGCCTTACTGAGTAAGATACCAAGCCACATGGCTAAACATAGAAAAGAATTATGGGTTAATTTAAGTTGTAAGGGCTAGTTAGTAATAAGCCTGAACAATAGGCCAAACAGTTTATAATTAATAGATGCCTCTGTGTGTTTATTTGGTACTGAACGACTGCAGGACCAGGCAGGACAGAAACTTTTGTCTACATTTTTTATGTTGCTATTCTTGTTTTTGTTTTTTTTTTTTGTTTGCTTTTGAGATTTAAGTTTATATGAACTGAGTGACCTTGAACTCAGGGGACTTGTTTTTATTTACAAATTTTATGTTCATACCAAGTTGGATTAGGCTCAGATTGTTAAGCTTGGTCACAGGTGCCTCTCCCTCTGAGCCATCTTGCTGGCCCAGGCTGACAATTTTTTTAATGTAGATAAACACAAATATAAAATATTGGCAGAAGTATCAAATTACTTTCTGAAAATATTAACACATTAAGCCTTAATTTTAGGGAACTGAAGGTTATCCTTAACTTGGGTTACCATGGAAAGGGAACTGAATTTAAATTTGTAGCAAATTTTGTTCTTGAGACAGGATTTCATATAGTCAAGACTGGCCTTGAATTCCTGGTGAAGTGGAGGATTGTTATAAGAAGCTGCAAGAGTCTGTTAAGGGTTCTCGAGAATTTATATAGGTATAAAATAGGGTTAAATGCTCCCTGATACTGAGCGATGTAGATGCCACCACTGATCAGCTGTCTTCATCCAGTCTGTTCAGGGTTGAAGGGCAAGCTGCTGAAAATTAAATTTTCTCAGGACACCTCCCAAGAGAGCATGAGAGCAAGAGAAAGCGAGAGCCTCTCCCTAACCTTATAAATTATCACATCTTCAGACAAGGCCACGCTCTAGGACTCATAATCCCCAAAAGCCATTGGCCAAAGGGCTCAAAATCCCACAACAGAGGTCCTCCTGTCTATTGTCCAAGTCCTTTGGTTTTCTTGCTGCAGACATGAAGCACTGCACACCACCCTCCCTCATGTTTTCTGATGTTTCTGACTGCTTTTTCATGTAGCCTAGAGACCCTGACTGTCAAGAATCCACAGAGGTTTATGAGCTCTCCAGTGACTTCAGTGATGACGAGCCAGTGGGCCGCTCCCTTGGAAAGACGGCTGGACACAGAGTCTCTGGCTCCAGTGGAGCTGCAGGCTGCTCAGCACAGCTCACTTTGCTGCAGTGTGGATTCTCTAAATTGTTTGAGGCAAATTGTAAGTCAGTCCAGGATGGCGATGGAAACACTGCCTCCAGTGATGAAAGTTCTGATGAGCAGCCCACATGCCTGTCAGCAGAAGCCACACAGGCTGCTTGTCAGAAAACTCGAGACTCTGTTTGTACTTCAGAACATCAGAAATCAGAGAGCATCCAGAACCCTAATGAAAACTGTGGTTTTGATAAAAGTAAGAAGACTTTAGAACAGAACGTTTCTTCTCAATCTGATGATGAGAGAAAGTATCACAGTACAGATGGACATCATGGCATGGGACAAAATGACACAGAGTCAGAAGACAGTGACGTCATCTATCCCACACAGTATCCAGCTCAGAAAGCCCCTAATAACCGTATACGCTTTAAGCTGCTGTTTGGTGAATCTGAAGATTCTGAAACAGAAAACCCTGTGAAAAGAAATTGTGTTGATGGTAGACGGAACAGTGGCAAAGAAAATGGACTGGTTTCAAAACCCCTGAGTACTGAGAACATGACCTTGAAACTCGTTAGGAAAAGAAAAGATACAGATGATATTAGCGATGAATCTGATGACATCGACATGTTCCCCAAGTCAAGAATGAGAAAGCAAAGATCTGCTACTTCCCTGAAGTTTAAGAGAAAAAAGGAAAACAAAAGGGAGCTTTATAAGTCTCCTGGAAGAGCAAAGGAGCTAAAACAAGTGTGCACAGCAGATGGGGACTGTAGCTCTCAGGTCATTGACGACTTCTCATCCTCTGATGACAGTGTATCTGCCAGCCGTTTGAGTTCCTCCAAACTAAGTCACAGAGCAGCAACTGTGAAAGATAAAGTCAGTTCGTTCTCCAAGCTACCTGGCCCAGATAAGAAAAATAACAGTTTTATATCAAGGAAACCAGCAAGCTTTTTAAATGAAAGAGTTGTCAGTCAAAAGCAAATGTGTGACTCAATGGATAAAATATTAGGTAACTATAACTGTAGACGTTCTGTAAATATTTCTCTAAATAACTGTTTCAGTCATATGCTATGAGAGATTACTCAGCCTGCTGTAAAATAATTCTAAAATCAAGATGCTGCACTGAGGCAGAAATAATTCAGGATAATGAAGAAACAATGAAGTGGCAGGGTAAAGGAAAGGCCTCCTCTAGGGGGTGGAGAGTTTTGCTCTCTCCCTGTAATGCCCCTCCATGTGGCCCACCCGCAGCACAGCTTCTCTGTGCCATAGAACCAGTTACTTTGGTTTGCAAATTCCTTAGTATATTGTTAAGGTTTTGTCACGTGGGTGTGTATTCTCTGATAGCATAGTTCAGTCTTGTCCACTTTATTTTCTGTCGTCTGTGTAATCTGCAAGAATCTTCCTCCATCCTTTTATTACCATGTAGTTTACTTCCAGAGTTTCCGTCAGTCTGCATTTGGCTCAGGATTCTCAGCAGTTTTACATGTTTGCCGACCTCTATATTACCTGTGGATGAGTAGTATTTCAGTGGTCATATTATCTGTATGTTTGCATGTATAGTTTATGTACTGTATTTGTAATTATATATCTTAATATGTATATTATACATATACTCATTTTTGTATGAATGCACATACACATATATTTTATGTAGTTGTATGTGATGATGACTATACCTCATGAACTGTATTTATACTTCCATATTTATAGTGGTACTTAATTAGAAAGTTCTCTCATCTCCATTATATTTGAATATTATTTCTTTCATCTTGATCATTCTGGTCACATATGAAGACTGGTTTAGTTATAATGTTCCATAACTGCTTATTTCTTTTGTCCCCTACTACACAATAGTGGAGGATTGTGTTGGCATGGTGCCACAGTGAAGGCTGGAGGTATGTCCCAGAAGTAGAGCACTTGCTCAGTATTACCAACAAAACAGCATCACAAAAACATTTTTACTTTAAATTTTTTTTTTGACAAACTTCCATTTCTTTCCACTTTTACAGTGGATATACTGTGTCTAAACTGCCAGAGACTGTGGCAGGGCTGTGTATTCTTCCCTTTTGGTTTCACTCCCTCGTGGTGTACAGAAACTAGAAGTTTCACGGTCCCTTCCACTCCTCGTGTCAGTGTCTCTGAATCGTTTGCATCATCTGGACCTTGCTCTCTAGTAGTCTTTAAGACATGTTGCGGACGGACTTTTTTTTCTGCTGAGGTTCGTGTGATAATGGTTTGTATCCTGAAAGCCAGTTTTGCTGTATAAAGTGCTTGGCTCACACTTTGCTGAGTATTTTCAATATTATTTTCTTTTCATTGCTGTCCAGTGGTTTCACCAGACTGTGCTTGGTGTTTATTCTGAGTCAGTGCTCTCATGTGCAAACGCGGTTCCCCTCAGCCTTTCTCTAGGAACATCGTGCTGCCACCAGTGACTTGTTCACATCTCTCGTCCTTTTCAGATGTTCAGTCTTTGTCACTGCTCTTGAGAATTGACTGGTCTCATAAATCATTTTTATCTTTTCACTTGTTTGGGTTTTTGTCATTATCTATGGTATTTATTTCCTCTTAATGTTTCTTCTAGATTAGTCTGCTCCTCCTGCTCTCTCCCTCCCCTCTTCTCAACCCCCCCCCCAATCCACTCCTCAGAAAGAGTAAGGCCTCTCCTGGGGAGTCAACAAAGTCTGACACATTAAGTTGAGGCAGGACCACACTCCTCCCCTCTTCATTAAGGCTGATCAAAGCATCCACCATAGGGAGTGAGCTCCAAGAAGCCAGCTCATACACTAGAGATAGATCCTAATCCAAGCCACACCACTGTCACCCACACACAGAGGGCCTAGTTTGGTTCCATGCAGGCTCCCCAGCTGTTGGTTTAGAGTTCATGAACTCCCGCAAGCTTGGGTCAGCTGTCTCTGTGGCTATCCCCATCATGATCTTGACCTGCCTTGCTCATATAATCCTTCTTCTCTCTTCTCTCTCCTCAACTGGATTCCAAAGTTTGGCCTGGTGCTTGGCTGTGAATCTCTGCATCTGCTTCCGTCTGTTAGTGGATAATTACAGGGGAAGGCCAGTTCAGACACCTTTTCCACTATTGCTTGGAGTCTTAGCTGGGATTATCCTTGTGGATTACTGGGAATTTCCCTAGTACCAGGTATCTTTCTAACCTCATAATGGCTCCCACTATCAAGATATTTCTTTCATTGCTCTCCCACTCCATCCCTCCCCCAACTGGGCCATCCAGTTCCCTCATGTTCTCCCCCTTCCCTTTCCTTCTACCCTCTCCACCACCACCCCATTTACACAGGAGATCTCATCTATTTCCCTTTCCCAGGGCGATCCGTGTGTCCCTCTTTAGGGTCTTCCTTGTTACCTGTCTTTGGAGCTGTGGATTCTGATCTGGTTATGCCTTGCTTTACATCTAGTATCCAGTTATGAGTGAGGACATACCATGTTTGTCTTTCTGGGTCTGGGTTACCTACTCAGGATGATTTTTTTCTAGTTCCATCCATTTGCCTGCAAATTTCATGATATCATTGTTTTTTACCACTGAGTAATAGCCCATTATATAAATATACCACATTTTCCATATTCATTCTTTGGTTCAAGGGCATCTAGGTTTTTTTCAAGGTGCTGGCTATTATGAATAATGCTGCTACGAACGTAGTTGAGCAAGTGTTCTTATATGGTTGAGCATCCTTTGGGTATATACCCAAGAGCAGTGATGCTGAGTCTTGAGGCGGATTGATTCCCAATTTTTTGAGAAATTGCCATACTGACTTCCAAAGTGGCCATACAAGTTTGAACTCCCACCAGCAGTGGAGGAGTGTTCCCCTTACTCCACATCTTCTCTACCATAAGCTGCCATCAGTGTTTTTGATCTTAGCCATTCTGACAGGTATCTCAGAGTCCTTTTGATTTTCATTTCCCCATGACTAAGAATGCTGAACAGTTCCTTAAACGTCATTCAGCCATAGAGATTCTTCTGTTGAGAATTCTTTATTTAGATCTGTATCCCATTTTTTAATTGGATTATTTGGTATTTTGATGTCTAGTTTCTTGAGTTCTTTATATATTTTGGAGATCAGCCATCTTTCAGATGTGGGGTTGGTAAAGATCTTTTCCTATTCTGTAGGCTGCCATTTTGTCTTGTTGACCGTGTCCTTTGTCTTATAGAAGCTTTTCAGTTTCAGGAGGTCCTTTTTATTGATTGTTACTCTCAACTTCTGTGCTTCTGGTGCTATATTTAGGAATGTGTTCAAGGCTACTTCCCATTTTCGCTTCTATCAGGTTCATTGTAACTAGATTTATGTTAAGGTCTTTGATCCACTTGTACTTGAGTTTTGTGAATGGCGCGAGATATGGATCTGTTTACATTATTCTACATGCCATCATCCAGTTATACCACCATTTGTTGAAGATGCTTTCTTTTTTTCATTGTGTAATTTTGGCTTCTTTGTCAAAAATCCTGTGTTCATAGATCTGGGGATTAATGTTAGGGTCTTCAATTCGATTCCATTGATTCATGTGTCTACTTTTATGCTGCTACCAAGCTGTTTTTATTACTACAACTCTATAGTAGAACCTTGAAATCAGGAATAATGATGCCTTCAGAAGTTACAAAGAACATTTTCTTAATGTCTAAGTCTTTCTGAGACATTCTATCTCTCATTTCTAAATTATTATAATTATGATTTATATATTTTGGAGGGGGGCGGGTGTTCAGTAGAAGATTTCTCTCTGTAGCCTGACTGTCCTGGAACTCACTCTGGCTGTAGAACAGAGATCTGCCTGCCTCTGCCTCCTGAATGCTGGGAATAAAGGTGTGTGCCGCCACCACCTCGGCTGATTTATGTTGTTAATTTGTGACTTCTTTTGTGGTCTTAAAGTGTTTTGACCTTGGTCTGTTTGGTGAGTCTGTCATTTACCTGGCTTTGACATCAGTCTGTCTGGTGAGCCGGGCATTTCCCTGGCTCTGACATCGGTCTATTTTGTGAGCCGGTCATCTCTCTGGCTCTGACATCGGTCTGTCCAGTGAGCCGGTCATCTCTGACAGGGATATTACTCTGCTGCTTGTTCTTTCTTTGCTCATAACTTTTGGGATAATTCTTTCTATCTTTTTTTAGGGGAAATTATTCCCCTGCTTAGTGCTGAATCCTGCTCTCCTGCACAAACTCATTACCTCCCCGTGCTGCTTCTCTTTGCTGGGCTTTGGCTGGGCAGGAGCACCAGTCAGTGGGCCAGTGTGGGAATTTATATTATATAGTTAGCTTGGTACATTCTCCTGAGGCCTTCTTACTGTAAGACCCCTGATCCCTTCAGTCCTGATGAGCAGAACACCTTCCCTCTGGGTGCCCCTTTGTGCCTCCCAACAAATGCCTGTTGGCTATCCTGGGATCTCCTAGTCCTTGGTCTGTCACATGCCACACCTCCCTTCTTCCATAACACAGATGTCAGTACCGTACAGCAGTGATTCTCAGCCTTCCTCACACTGCCGCCCCTTAGTGCAGATCCTCGTTGTGGTGACTCCAGCCATAGCCTTATTTTCATTGCTACATCATAACTGTAATTTTGTTACTGTTATGAAATCATAATATAAATACCTGTGTTTTCTGATGGCCTTAGACGACCCCTTGAAAGGGTCATTTGACAATCCCCAAAGGGGTTGTGACCCCATAGGTTGAGAACCACTGCCACATAGTTTTGCCATTGGCAGATTGCCTTAATTGTAACTTAGGGCTCATGGGAGTACCCTGTCGTCTAATTTCGTTTTCATGTGGTCCATAGGTGTCTACTTTTGTTGTCTAGTTGCTGTTTGATTCATCTGGGGATTCAGGGGGAATGAACAACCTTTGTTCAAAATCTACTTAGTGATTATGAGCTAGCATTGCTTTATGAGTGTCTGTCTTGTTCCCCATAAGTCATGCGAAGAAAGATGAAATAAGGTGCTAAATGCAGCTTGTTAAGTTTTGTTTACCTCTGCATTGGGCGTTCTCTTATGGATAAGACCCATTTAAAATACCCCATTATGTATGTACAACTCAGCACAGGATTATCATTGGATTGTTTGCTCCAGTGAAATTAGAGGGTTAAGGGTTTGTTACAAACGCTCTTAAAAATAGTCACATGAGGTTTTTAATGGCAGGTGTCAGCAGTTGGAGTTGGTGTCACCTAGAGATGTTCTCCTGATAACTTTTAATTACATGATGTAGCAGAGTCTTGTGTTTTGTGCTGGTGATTGCTGGAGAGCTCAGGGCTAAAACAGCAGAGTGTCGAGGTCACGGTTGAAGTCCCTGCCAGGGCTGTTTGAGGGACATTTTACAGGCCTTAGCTCCAGCCTCCTCTTTATGGCTGCAATTTCAAATAAATTATTAGATAAAAAAATACAGCCACTTTTAAGGCCTCTTTCAGATAAAAAGCTATGGGTTAATTTTTTTTTCACTTCCTAAAAAGCTCTCATCTTGACATTCTCTGGGCATATGTACAAAAACAGACAAAATACAAACAATAAAGCAGAGCACCACCAACCAAACACAACTTTCTGGTCATAAACCCCATGCTCTCGGCCATCCCTGCCATCAGTGCTTTTTCAGACGAGCAGATAAGCCTGGAGCCCTTCCTTAAATGTGCAAACAACAGCTTGAAATTAACAAGGAAGAAAAATCTACGCAGGACCACTTCTCACACACTAAAGTCTCCGTTTCAGATTTAAATTTAAAAGTTGTTAATTTAATTAATTTCAGCAATTCTCATACTGATAACAGTAGAAAGTCGTTTCCAGGTTAATCTGAACCAATATATTTGAATTCCTTTTTCCGTTTACTTTTTTAAACGTTGTGATAGTAACGTGATCTTTTAAACATTAAAAATAAAGCAAGCCATTAAGCATAGTTGTTTATACCTGTAATTTCAACAATACTCAGGAGGCTTAGGAGAATTGCCATGAATTCTAGGCCATCCTGAGCTACAGAGTAAGCTCTTGTCTCAAGGAAGCAACAAAGATAACAATAACTTGGAAATACAGCAAGCATAGCCAGGTGTGGTGGTGCACACCTTTAGTCTTAGCAATGGGGAGTCAAGAGCATGACTGAATGTGAGTTCGAGACCAGGTCTACATCGTGAGTTCCAGGTCAGCCAGGGCTACTAAGTAAGGAGCTGTCTTATAAAGAAAGAAAGAGAGGGAAGGAAGGAAGCATAACTAGGAGGCTGAAACAGAAGAATCACGGGTTTGAAACTAACCTGGGCTACATAGCAAGACTGTCTCAAAGACAGAGGGAATAACAAAGCAGGTATATCCTGTTCTTAGTGTGCTGTTGATAATTAGAACCATATCGCTTCATAGTGATAATAAACATTTTTGCCTCCTAGGTGGTGTTCAGGAAGTGGCGTATATCCACTCAAATCAGAATGTAATCGGATCAAGCAGAGCTGAAAATCACATGAGCCGTTGGGCAACACGTGATGTATTTGAGTTGAAACAGTTTTCCCAGCTCCCTGCTAATGTAGCTGTTTGCAGTTCTAAGGTAAGAAGATTTAGTTTTTATCTCACTTTTCACAAATTTTTGTTGTTTTTGTTTTTGTTTTTTAAGATAGGGTTTCTCTGTAGCTTTGGAGCCTGTCCTAGAACTAGCTGTTGTAGACCAGGTTGGCCTCGAACTCACTGAGATCTGCCTGTCTCTACCTTCAAGTTCTGGGATTAAAGGTGTGCGCCACTGCCACCCAGCTAATAGGGTCCTTTTTATGACCTCGGAAGTAGCCGTTGATTCTATTAAGAGACAGAACTAAGTGTGGAAAAGCCATATAGCATTGTAATAGTTATAATCAAAGAAGATGTTTGGAGTTTGTGGTGGCTTGAATGAGAATGGCCCCATAGGCTCATGTTGAATATTTGGTCCGCAGTTGGTGGAATTATTTGAGAAGGATTAGGGGGTGTTAGCCTTGTTGGAGATATATCACTGTGGGCAGGCTTTGAGGTTTCAAAAGACTAATCATTCCCAGAGTGCTCTCTGCCTTCTGCTTAGGGATCAAGATATGAGTCCTCAGCTCTGCTCGGGCACATGCCTTCCTGCTCCACACCAGGCTCCCTCCATGATGCTCACAGATCCTAACCCTCTGAAACTCCAAACTCCAAATAAACTCTTTGTCTTTTATAAGTTGCCTTCATCATGGTATTTTATCACAGCAAAAGACTAATTAAATGACAATGTAAATTAAAATGCCCAGTAATGCTTAAGATTACTGCTGCATGGAAATAAAGATTTACATAATTGTATTTTTTTATTTATACATGGTCATTTTCATCAAAGATTTTTAAAATTGTTTTTGTTGGTGTATTCATCTAAAAGCTCACTGTTTTTTGTTTTATAGGTCAGAGTTAAAAGTACATGTTGAATATAACAGTGATATAATGTAGTGTTGCTTTTAAAAATGAAGCTGAGGGAAATCCCTCTGAACTTTCCAACTGTCGTCATTTGATTCAGATTGTCTTGACAGTAACTCGAGAGTGTAAAGTGAAACTCACAACCAGAGAGATGTGAATTAAAGAGCTAATGACTGGAAGAAGGGTATACTGCAGACGTGGTAGATGTCAGTACGTTCTACTTAGACATCTTACTACATGACAGTGGGAACTTTCCAGTGGGTCTAGCAGAGGAGACAACCAGTATTGTCTCAGCTTGAGTTTGAATGATCTTGTTGACCAGATGCTGAACAGGCACAAACGACTGTGTTGGGCTGAGTGTCCTGGAGTGAATTCACATGCAAACAAAGAGGGGGGTTATACCCCAAATGCTTTAACACCGATCATGGAGCAGAGCAAAGACTACAGAAACAAAAGTACCAGTTTTAGGAGAATCAAAGCTTCTCATAGCATATAATTTGAAGGCAGTTTGTCACCTGAGATTTGTGTGTGTGTGGATGTGTGGTGTACTTGTGTGCATGTGGGTATAGAGGCCAGAGCTCTACGTGAAGTGCCCTCTTCGGTCTCTCTCCATCTTGGTTTTGAGATAGGGTCTCTGAGCCTGAGGCTCATGGATCCTGCTATACTGGCTGGCTGCTTATTTCTGTCTCCTCTCTTTTTCCCAAGCACTGTAATTGCAGACACGGGTCTCAGGGCCTGGCTCCCCCTGGGCTGTGGTGATGGCTTGCTCCTCAGGCACTTCACTGACCCATCTCCCTAGCTCTTCATCTGGAATCTTTTCGTGGGTGGGAGAGGCTGCTAAATGATCTAGGAAAGAGCCCATTCTCCTACAGTATCGGTAGAGTAAATGTAATGATGGATTTAAAAGGACCCAGTTTAATACACAAATTTAGGTTTTTCTTTTGAAAGAAAGCAGATAGTGTTTTTTGCCTTCCCGTTATCCTTTTGTGGTTTTCCCTCTCCTTTTTAGACAACATCCTCTGCTCGCATATCCCTTTCCTACTTCCATATTGTGTATTTACATTTTTATTTTGTTTAGAGTCTTCACACAAGAGAAAACATGTAGTATTTGTCTCTCAGTCAGTCTTATTTTGCTACTCTCAGAAATAATCCCCTTCTACCCATTTTCCTACAAGAAACCTAGCTGTATTCTTTTTCCCTTGTGTACGTAAACTTTATTTTCTTTACCCATTCATCAGTTAATGCATCTATGCTGGTTCATATCTTGGCTGTTGTAGATAGTGCTAGAATGAACATGGATGGTCAGATATCTCCGTAGTAGGAGTTAATGAGATAATTTACGTGGATATTGGTCATAAGGAGAATGTCACAGTTAACACAGTTCATCTAGATGTGAGCTTGAAAAGCGTCTCCCACATGTAGAGATAGTAAGCAGCCTCTTCAGAACCATCTTTAAGAAAGATGTGAAAACAGAAATACACCTCCCCTCTAACCAGTTTTGACCTGAACATATTATAGTGAACAGTCTCATCTGAAATCTTGTCTCTGCATACAATTTTCATAATGAGATTCATCTCCTACCATGAAAGAGGCAGGGCATCTATCCTCTGAGGTTTCTTTTTTCATTATTTTTAAAACTTTCCATAATAAGTTTTGGTCACATTCTTTCCCCCTCCCCCAACTCATCCCAGGTTTCTCCCTCTTTATGCACCCCACTTCATATTATTTTTCTTTCTTTTATTTAAAAAAAAAAAAGGTCAAACCAAGCACACACATACACAGACACCCAATAGGCCATGGAGTTTGTGTTGTGTTGGTTGTTACTGAGCATATGGCTTCCCTGGATGTGGTCAATACACCCATTATCGTTCCTTTGAAGAAAACTGATTTTCATTCTCCCAGCAGCTATCAATGACAAATTGCTTCTTGGTTGGGGGTTGTGGTGGTTTGAATAGGAATGGCCCCCATGAGCTCATATATATGAAGGTTTCTTCATTAGGGACTGGCACTACTTGGCAGCAATTAGGAGGTACTGTCTTGTTGGAGAAAGTGTATTGCTGGAGTTGGGCTTTGAAGTTCCAGAAACTCAAGCCAGGCCAAGCATCTCACTCTCTGCCTGATGCCTGCAGACTCAGATTTAGAACTCTCAGCCCCTGCAGCACCATGTCTGCCTGTGCGCCACCATGCTGATAACTGGCTAAAATTACAAAACTGTAAGCCCCAGTTAAATGCTTCCCTTTATAAGAGTTGCAGTGGTCATGGTGTCTCTTCACAGCAATAGAACACTGACTAAAACAGAGTGGGACATGGTGCCCAGTTCCTTTCTCAGTGTTGGGTCTTCTGTGCTTGAATATATTCTTATACCACATTCAGCTTAGAGGACATTTTTCATAGAATATGGTTCAATCTGCTATTTAATGGCTAAACTGTGATGTGTATGAAGATTGGAAGAAGTTTTAAAACAATTGATCAGGATGTTGGGAGAGATGGCTAAGTGAGTAAGAAAGCTTGCTCCAAAGCATGAAGACCCGAGTTTCAATCCCCAGCACACATGTAAAAACTGCACATGTGCGGCGAACTCCTCAACCAGCGAAGAAGAACAACCACGACTCGAGGATTCTTCTCAAATCACACTTTAATGGAGCCTCTTGGTTGAAGGGAGAGCAGGGAGCAAGGAGCCCCGAGAACTAAATGGCAGCTGCTTATATAGGGAGAATGGACACGGGTCATGCTCGGATTGGCTACTTGCTCATCTGTCGATGTCCCCGGCCACGGGATTGGCCGCGGTTACTATGTGTTACTGCGCATGCTGGAGGTTCTGTCTACAGCCTTGCCTAATATGGAGTTGTTTACTCAGCGCTGCAGGGGCCCAGTGCCATCTCATAATGGCGGCCAGCAATTCGGCTTCCTGCACACATGGACACTTAGCCTATAACTCCAGCACTATGGTCAGGGAGACAGAATAGCTGAGACCTGCTAGCTTGCCAGCCTCGCTTAAAACAGACAGCTCCAGGTTCATTGATAACCTTTCCTGAAGGGTATAAGGCAAGGGAGCAGTAGGATACCCAGTGTCGTCTTCTGGCCTCCGACATGTGCACACATGTGTACCTACACACACGCTCCAAACCATGGTCACCATACCACCAATGCCACCAATGCTAGTGGGCCAGGAACGGTCATTTCTGTAACTGACATCTTTACATCAGTACTCAATACAGTAAAATTCCATCCAGCTTTGCAAAAGCCATCTTCACAGAATTTCTGTGAAAGTAGTGATTACAATCACTGATTTCATCATACTGGACAGTATTACTTCAAGATCTTTAATGAGAAAATTATTAAAACTCATTTTCATCTTTGGTGAGATATTTCTATCACTCACTGCATAGACAGGGGTGGCAATAGTAAATTTGAAGTTTTGAAAAAGAAGTTAAATAGTTATTGGGGGAAAAGAGTACAGAAGAAGAAAGGAAATAGGCTGGGTGGTGGTGGCGCATGCCTTTAATCCCAGCACTTGGGAGGCGGAAGCAGGCAGTCTCTGATTTGAAGGCCAGCCTGTTCTATAAAGCAAGTTCCATGGCAGCCAGGACTGCACAGAGAGACCCTGTCTCAGAGAAAGAGGGAGGGAGGGAGGGAGGGGGGAGAGGGGGAAGAAGGGAGGGGAAATGAAGGGAGAACAAAGGAGATTTTCCATCAGTCTCAGGAATTCCCTGGAGCAAAGCATATTGGTGCACTCCTTTACTCCTAGCACCTGGGAGTCAGGGGCAGGTGGGAACTCTGTGAGTTTGAGGCCAACCTGGTCTACATAGTGTGTTCTAGGACAGCCAAAGCTTTGTAGAAAGACCCTGTCTCAAAAAATAAAAAAAAAAAGGAAGGAATACCTGGAGGCCTCTTGCTCCTGAAATCTTAAAAATAAAAATAAAACAGACTGGGATAAAAATAAAACTACAGGCCTAGTATCTTTCATCTAGGGCTCAAGTCCAGTCTCTTCTTGATTGCTGAGAAGTCTTCTGAGTGCCTCTTGTCTGTAAGACACTTACATGTTTCAGAAGATGGGGTGTGTGTGTGTGTGTGTGTGTGTGTGTGTGTGTGTGTGTGTGTCTACAGCCAGATGCAAAACAAAGCAAATCTATGTATTTATAAGAAATTAATAGTTAAGCAACAGTGGTTGCAATATTTCAGTGTGTTACTGTGTAGGGAGTGCTACACTTGAGGCTCACTTACAGCCTTTGACTAACTTACAAAGAAATATGTATACCAAATGGAAAACTTGTAAGAGAATTAATGGACACCACTGTACTAGATAACCCTCAGAGTTCCTCAGTATTTTTAAACTAATAATTGTTAAACAAAATAACAAAAACTGTGAATCTACTTTGAAAATTCACCTTTTTTGTTTTGTTTTGTTTTTCGAGACAGGGTTTCTCTATGTAGCTTTGGAGCCTGTCCTGGAACTCACTCTGTAGACCAGGCTGGCCTCGAACTCATAGAGATCTGCCTGCCTCTGCTCCCAAGTGCTGGGATTAAAGGCGTGAGCCTTCATTGCCTGGTGAAAATTCACCAGTGTCTTTAGGAAAGACCTAAAATACACTAGCTTTTTCATGTTTCTTTTTTATTCTTGTAGTAATACTTACTAGTTTTTATTTGTAGAACATTTTATAGATGTACTAAAGTAAAATCTCTCTCAAAATAAATTTGTAATTATACCTGTTATTTGACAATACAAATATAAAATAGTGTGCAAAATAAGAACATATTTTACCTTTAATTATACTTGTTTTGTTTTTATTTTTTAATTATTTTTAAATTAAAATATATTACTTCCCTTCTTTCCTCCCTCCAACACCTACCATGCCCACACTTCCTGTCAAATTGATGATTATTGTTGTATACACATTTATATGTATGTGTGTATAGGTATATACATATGCATAAATATTATAAATATACCCTGCTGAATTTGTTTTGGGGTGTGTGTGTGTGTGTGTGTGTGTGTGTGTGTGTGTGTGTAAATTCAGAGCTGACCATTTTGTATTTGATAACCAACTTAGAATACTCATCCCTAGGAGAGAATTCTCCTCTCAGCAGTCATTAGTTGCCTGTAGTTCTTTGTATAGTGAACCCCATGAGATTTTCCCTTTCAATAGAAAGAAATAGTCATAATGATGTTGTCATTATTTTGGGTCTCATTCAGGTAGCCATATTGTTGTGGTATCATGGGTGTTGCTTCCCTGTCATGGAAATAAGTATGGAAATCATTAAAAAGCTAAAAATAAATCTATTATACAATCTGTTCATTTGTACTACTTCTTGGCATATGCCCACAGGACTTGACATCCTATTCCAAAATACTTCTCAGCAATATCCTTTGCTGTTCTAAAATTGAAACAACCTAAATGTCCTTTAGAAGATATGGATAATGAAATGTGCTATATATTCACTATGGAATGCTATTCAACCATGACAAGCAAATTTACATTTCGGTATTTCAGAACCATCTTTGTAAAGATAGGATGTCTGTATGAAAACCCATGTGTCTTGTGTTTCAGTTCAGACCAGAAAGAATGGTTTTAATTGTGTAAAGGAGAGGTGCTTTGTGTCCCAGACTTCACTCCACCTGTGGGGCTGTGTGTCCCAGAACTCTGTACCTGTGGGGCTGTGTGTCACAGA
>JAQHUG010000507.1:734003-751664 GCA_028555095.1 Dicrostonyx torquatus | reverse complement strand
GGCCAGTCCCTCACGATCCTGACATCCTTGCTCATCTTCTCCTTCCTTCTGCTCTTCCACTGGCAAATAGTTTTTTTTTTAAGAAACAAGTGGGATTAAGATTTCTGGGACTGCTGTGAATATATGCATGAGGTTATGGTACTACGATTGGCATGAAAGGACCTTTGTGTTTGTATCCTTAAGAGGAAGGTTGATTGTAGGTGACATTCTTTTCCACAAAAACAGTGTGTCATCTGAGTGAAGAATACTCGTTTATTAAACAGGAGAAGGACAAACCAGTGCTCTTGTATACATAGCCCTGTCCAGAGCTAGGGTCCAAGAAAACCTGTGGTATCCTTCCTCATAGTATCCAAAACACTCACCACCTTGAAAAAAAAAAAAGATGCTGAAATTACACAAAACAGAACATAGACTTTTATTATTGAAATTGTGGGAATGGCTTAGTAGTCACATGAGGGATAAATTCTTTTGTGGTTCTATGTAATTATATATTATTACTTTTTGTTCATTGTACCAATAATACTACCTTGTAAGTCTTCTAATTTTATTAAGAACCTATCCTGAACTATGGCTGATTTCCCATGAAAAGGGATAGAGAAAACATATGTACATACATACATTTTAAAGAACTTAGCTAACAATGGATTAGATAAAAGTAATTTTTCTTTTTAGGAAGTGGTATAATTCTAACTCTTTTCCTAGGTGGTGATCCTTCTGATTGCACAAAGACTTTGAAAAACTTAATGGTTTAGACAGTTGTGAGGTTTTACTAATTTATAAAATGCCACTTCTTAAAATAATGCCTTCTGGTAACAGGATAGAAGTTCAGAGGTTAAAAAAGCCTCATTGAACTTTCATTGACTCTACCTAATGAACTACGGGATAGTAAGCAATGAACAGTGCTTTTCAAATTGCATTTTATACCTTTATGAAAATCGTGGTGTCAACCAGACATAGTCACACAATAGAAGCCCTTACTGCATTATCATCTGAGAACACTACCTCTGCACATGAAATCCTGAGCCTTTATATAAACATAAAATGGGGGGGGGGATCATTGTATTTCAGTTTGAAGAATTTAGGGAAAGTATATTCACACATTTCATTTTACTTATTTTTAAAGTGCAACACTAGGGTCTCCTTCCAGCCTCAGGAACGGCTGTCAGCTTCCATCCTTGGGACCTTTCTCACTGCTTGTCTTTTCCTGTGTATTCCTTTCCTTTGATCTCTAGTTGAAGATTTCAGATTTGATTTTCTAATATGTGACATATTGACCCTTTAATTTTCTAAGATACCTATTTTTTTAAAAAAATTTACTCCAATTAAACCTAAAAGCCAACAACTACAGTGAATTCATCATTCCTTTATATATATATGTATGTATGTATGTATACATACATATATATACATTACTATATATGTGTGTGTATATATGTATGTATATATTTCAAAGAGTTAAACTCTGTCTGGACTCAAGAAGTGCAGCGAGAGTTGGAGATGTAGCTCAGTGGATAAAGTACTGATTGGTGCATACTCCTGAAACCTGAGTTTGAATCCCCAGATCCCGTGTAAAGCCTGCTGCAGCAGCACACATCTGTATTCCCTGTGCTCCCATAGAGATGGGAAGTGGAGACAGGAGAGTTCCTAGAAACTCATGGCCAGTTATCCTGGGCATAGACGTGTCTGTGAGCATACACAGTGACTAACAACAAAGATACACTGCTTAAATGTAAAAAGTAGTTGACCCACATCCAAGGTTGTCCTCTGACCTAGACACACACAAGAAGCATGACAAAACTGTGAGTAATATCAACTTTCCCAAAGATATTTTGCCAAAGATATAATTTTTTTTTTACTTTTTCTAAATACTGTGTTGGTTAATGTTAGTTGTCAATGTGACTGGATTGAGAGATGCCAGGAAAATTGGCAGTCAGACTCTAGGTGTGTCTTTGGTATTTCTAGCCAATTAATATGAAGTCGGTAACCTGAGGGGGAAGATCTGCCTTCAGTATAGTCTGAGCTCTGACTAGATGAGAAACTTGAGTTGGTACATTGCTGCCGCTGTTGGCAATGGCCATCAGACACTAGCAGTTCTTTAACCTGGGAATGCCAGCTCACATCAGCAGCTCTCCAAGGAACTTCCAGACCTTCAGCCCCTGACTGGGGATGCCTCTTGTTCTCAGGCTCTAGCTTTTTGGATTGAGCAACTGCTGAGTTCTCTGCTTTTTCACCTAGGGATAGCCATTTTGGAGTTATTCAACCTCTGTTCATACAAGCCAATGTACTAAATCCCTTCGTGTGTGTGTGTGTGTGTGCGTGCGCGCGCGCGTGCGTGCGTGCGTGCGTGCGTGCATGCATGTGTGCACGTATGTTACTCTTTTCCTTTGGAGAACACTGATTTATACTTGTACTTTTCCTTTACTTAGAATAACATTTCAGCTTTGTGTTTATGTCTCCCAGATCTCTCTGCCTTCCAGTGTGCACCACACAAACGTGTCATCTCTGCCTTCCAGTGTGCACCACACAAACGTGTCATCTCTGCCTTCCAGTGTGCACCACACAAATGTGTCATCTCTTCCCCGGGTCTCTACTAGTTTCTCCCCCAGCTAGAAACAAACTGCTCTTTCTTCTTAGGCTTTTTCTTCTTCACTCAGTAGAAGAATTTTGTGTGGCCAGTTCTTACTCTAAAATAGGTATTTGAGAGTTATATTATAGTTGTGTTAAGGCTTACCTCTTTTTTAAATTAAAATATAATTATATCATTTTCTTCTCTTCCCTCCCTCCGGTCTCTCCCATATACTCCACCCTCTTTTCTCCCTCTCCAAATCATGGCCTCATTCATTTGTTGTTACTGTTCCTCTCTCTCTCTCTCTCTCTCTCTCTCTCTCTCTCTCTCTCTCTCTCTCTCTCTTTCTCACACAGACACTTACAGATATAAATACAACCTGCTCAGTCTATGTAATGTTGATCATATTTATGGTTTCAAAGCTTACTGCTTGGTTTTAGGTAACCTATGAGGGGGCTAACCCCTGGGGAGCACAATTTTTCCTGCTCTCAGTATTCTTTAGGTACCTGTAAGAAATTCTTTAGGTACGTCTTCAAATAAACCAGAAGTGTGGATTTCCCTAAGTAGGATGTATTTCTGATTCACTTTTGATAACCTAAATTGAGTTTATATTTGGGTAAATACTTTTTCCAGAATATTTAACTGTTAGTTTTGTCAAGGTACAATGGCTTCAGACGCTATTTTGGTCTTGGGAAGTTTGTTTTATTGTTGGGTGTCATTGGTTGCGGTGATAGAGGTGAACACTGGCCTTTGTGCTTCTTCGGCAGGCGTACTACCATTGCGCTTCACCCCGTCTGCGTTCTGAACACTTTAGGTGGTTTGAATCATCTTTTCCATGAACAACTTTCTGATTTTTCTGGAAATCACCTCTCTCAGAGATAGTACTGCGTGTATGCAGACTGGGGGTCCTCTGTGTAGGTGAGAGATTGTGATATTCCGGCACACTTTTTGGTTTTGGCCCCTGTTTGGATCATAATGTCCTCTCCAAAGTGGGTCCTAGATACCTGTCTCCCACCAATACTGCCTTTTTATCTTAGGGCCAACCTTAGAGAAATCCCGTGACTTAAGAGCCTCATCCCAGAAGGGTCCTGTCCCGTCCCAAGAGGGAGGGGGCTGTGAAGAACAATTGGTACAGACAGGCCTTACTGGGTTTCCCCATCCAGCCTGCTAGCAATTATGTCCGTGCAGTAAAATAGCCATAAAACCTAAGGAGGGTGGTTTTGATCTTCTGACTGGCTGAGCATGTGGAGGTTACAATAGTGTGGCATACCCAGGGTGGGCATGGGAGCTCCATACCATGTCCCCACAACTTGCCTCTGCATATTGCTTCAGTGTGTGGAATAGCCTGAGCAGTAAACTAATGAGCAGAAGTCAGCGTTCTCTTAAGTTCCGTGAACCTCTCTAGCAGGCGCAGCTGAGCTAAACTGAGGCTTACAGTTGGCATCTGGAGTTGTGGAAATGCTAGTCTTGGAGAGATGGTGCCAGAATTAAATTAGAGGACACGAAGTGCATGAGCACTACTTCCAGTGCAGAAAATCCTTACACGCTGAAAGCAAAAGCCTCCTTGTTTTCCTTAAATACAGAAAAACTCTCACATTTATGTGGAACCCCACCTTCAACCGTACCTAACCTGCTGGTTGACCTCATTCACGTGTCTCCATGCCAGTCATTGCTGTGGGGTGTGAACGTCCTGCAGCCTAGCGTCATGTGGATCTGTTCTTTCTTGATGTATGTTAGCAGTGACTTCAGGATGAAGGCCACAGCAGACACTTCCAGATATGACCACCACCACTCAACAGTGGCAACAGAGAGTGGGCTTTCACCACATGGTCGCTACTGGTAATCCTACATTAAAATACAGCATAAGAAGAGCTCACCACCAAAACTCCTTCAGCTCAGCTTCTCAAATTAAAGTAGTCACACTGCCATGTAATGCAGAAGGATTAGTCGGATTTGAGCAGCATGCATGCTGGTTATTCGTCATTGTTCATCATGGTGCTAGCAAAGAAGCCTACTTAATAAAAGAACACATGCAGAATGGAAGAAGGAAGATGCCCTGTCCTGTGCGTGAAGTCAGATTGAGACTGTTTTCTCTCTCCCACAGATCTGTGAAATTTCTTCGGTTTTTTTTAAACATTTATTTAGTTTGTGTGTGTATGTGTACATTTTGCCATGCATGGTGTGTATGTGTGTACACACGTGTATGTGTCCGCACGCACTCATGTTACATGTGTATGGAACTTAGAAATTAGTTCTCTACTTCTACCACATGGGGTCTGGGGCTTGAACTCAGGTTGTCAAGTTTAGTAGCAAGCACCTCTGTCTGATGAGCTGTCCACCAGCCAAGTTCTGTGAACTGTCTTACTGTGGTCTGGACATGGAGGTGCGTATTTATGTAATGTCGGCACTCCAGAGTCTGAAGCAGAATTGTAAGTTCAGTACCATCCTATGCTGTGTGCTGACTTTTAGGTTGGTCTAGACCCCAGAATGATAGATCCTGTCACAAAACCACCACAAAATAAAGGTGCTTTAGACTGCAGGAAAGGAGTCAGAGTTGCCAGCTTCAGTTTCCTCTTCTTCCCAAAACATGTTTTGGACTTGAATCTGCTTGTGTTTCCAGGCCTATCATTCTTACAACAATCAGAAAATGTGACTTTTGTGTATATTTGGGGTGAGTCCTCTAACCACTTGGTTTTTTTCCCAAATGATGACTTAAGGTTTAAGACTAGCTTTTAGACTTGAGTTTTTCTTAAATACAGAGACCTACATTATGATAACCTTGCATAATTAATTAGAGTATTTTCACCCTTGTACAAAGATCTTAAACAGTTTTGTCACTTTAGACCCAGCTGCCATTTGAATGAATTTACTTACATTGTGCTATCTGTTTTGATAGCATTCCCCGTTCCTTGTATTACAAAGATAAGAAAATTTATGCCTTTGTGTGTTCTTACAGTTTGGCCCTTAACCAAAGAGATCTGTTTTTAAGTATTTTGTTTGAACAGATGTATAAACAAAACATTGCAGCCTGAGATTTCACTGTTTAAGGCTTGATGAAGACAGAAACTGAAAGAACACTTGATTTGTAGTCTTCATAGCATACATGGTGTGATCAGGATGATGGAAGAGTATGGCCACACATGGTGGTGACCTTAGAGTGTCTTTGGAGATCTCTGCTAGTCTTGGGAACAAGCTGTAGGCTCCAGACTTTCCTGGGATAGGCAGGTGCTCTGTTCATCTTAGAACTAGCCTTCTGAGTTGAGCCTTTCTTCATCATGACAGTGTCCTATTGACGATAAAGCCTAGTCTGACTCTGGAGGCGTTGTTGTACATACACATTGCTCTTTTCTGCTGTGCTGGATCCATCCCTTACCTTCCCAGTGAAAGATCTCACTAGCTCCTGCTAACCTGCCACAGATAGGCTGTCTTGCCCGTACACCACTCTGAGTATCCTTCCTCTGAAATGTGCAGAGTAAGGTGAGCTGGGGAGATATTATGTTCCTCTAATGGATGTGGCTCCAGAATTAGCCCCAAGAGAGATTATCCATTATACTTCTATATCTTTTCGTAAAATAGGAGCTAGGCGCTTGTCTTAGAGTTTTATTGCTACGAAGAAACATCATGACCATGGCAACTCTTATGAAAGAAAACATTTAGTTGAGGCTGCTTACAGTTCAGACGTAGTCCATTATCATCCTGTAGGGAAGCTTGGCGGCATGCAGACATGCTGGAGATCTGCAGGCAGAGAGAACCACTGGACCTGGCTTGGGCTTCTGAACCACCAAAGCCCATCCCCAGTAACACACTTCCTCCTACAAGGCCACACCTACTTCAACAAGGCCACACCTCCAATAATGCCACTCCCGGTGGGCCTGTAGGGGCCATTTTCACTCAAACCAAAACAGGGTTCTTCATGATTGTCTTCGAAAGTTAGCCTCACGGTGGGCATTGTGGCAAGCTTTTACAACCACAACATTCTGAAAGCTGAAACAAGTGCCCAAGTTCAAGGCCAGCTTGGGCTACATCATTAGTTTTAAGGTCACCTGCAACGATATTCAAAAACCCTGTGTCAAAAAAATAAAAGTTCCTCACTCTCCTGGATTTTAATCTCGTGGCCCATTGGTTAGCGGATGTGGTTATGAGGCCTTTTCCCATCAAATTCCTGTCCCCTTGTTATCCCTGTGTAAGTGCCCTCTATGGGTCTTTAGCAGTTTACCTCCTAATTTATTTTTCACTTCAATTAATGTTAATAAAAAAAAAGAGGCTTTTGTTTTTTAAACATGCTCTGAACTATACAGTGCTATTTCCTAGTATATACAATCCATATGTGGCTGAGTAAACCGAAAAATGGAAGTGTAAGCACACAGCTGTGCGGTAGGAGGAGCCTCCTTTTGAAAGTATTCCGACTTAATGCTTGCTTTCTACAGTTCTCTTAACCCTTTCATATTGAGAACTCTGTAGCTTTCCTTTGTTGCTTGAATGAAAGTAAAGCACCTTGTCTTAGGCCTTTTAACCACAGAGCCTGCATCTCCCTAAAGGACTAAGACAGGGCTTCTGAGATGGCTTAGCAGGTAAAGGCCAGCAGCCCTGGGACCCACATGATGGAAGAAACCACTGACTTTCCAAAGCTGCCCTCTGACCCCCACACACATGCTTTGGCATGTGAGTACAAAATGAATGAATGAATGAATGAATAAATAAATAAATAAATAAATAAATGATCCTTAAGACAGGCATGGCAGCACACGCCTTTAATCCTAGCACTCAGGAGGCAGAGGCAGACAGATCTCTGTGAGTTTGAGGTCAGCCTGGTCTACAGAACAAGTTCCAGACAGAGAAACCCTGTCTCGAAAAACAAACATAAAAGACTCAGTATTGTCCAAGGCTGTTTGACAGATTCCTGCTGCCACAGATGGATAACAATGCAGCATGGCTGAAAAGACCTAGTGTGGATTCATTTATTTCCTCAAGTTTTGCTTTAGAGATTTTATTTGTAGACTTTTTTCCTATTTTGTCTTCTAAGTGGGCAAAGGTTGATTTAGATTACCTTGAGTTCCAGAACTAGCTCTCGTAGGCCAGGCTGGCTTTGAACTCACAGAGACCCACCTGCCTCTGCCTCCCGAGTGCTGTGCTGGGATCAAAGGCATCCGCCACCACTGCCCAGCTCATGTATCTTTTATAATTTACAATAATAAATCATAATAAATATATGCTTATCCAGCTTTAAATAGCAGTTTTCTATTTTGAAGCACATTTTACAGGTAAACCAGAAAAATCAACAGTGATTCGATAGTTTTATCAAAGTTAATGCAAAGCAATTATTTATGTTAAAGTTAAAGCCTTCCTTTTATTTAAACAGAAAAGGGGAAATGGTGTGGAAAGTCCTTCTTGTATATGTGTTGCTTTTATTGGTTAATGAATAAAGAAGCTGGTTAGGCCTGTGATAGGGTAGAATAGAGCTAGGCAGGGGAAGACTGAACTGAATGCTGGGAGGAAGAAGGCAGAGACGGGAGGGGGGGTGCCTTGTAGCCAGCAGAGGGGAAAGACGTGAGCTGCCAGGTGGAACCTTGCTGGTAGGCCACTAGCCTTGTGGTAAAATATAAAATAATGGAAATGGGTTAATTCTAGATGTAAGAGCTAGCTAGCAGTACACTTAAGCTATTGGCCAAACAGTTTTGCAAATAATATAGTTTCTATGTTATTATTTCGGGAGTCTGAGTGGCAAGGAAATGAACAAGTGGCCTCCAACAACAAGAAATTTCCAAATTTGATGTTTAATTATTGGTAGATAGATTGTTTAGGCCGAAAGCGTCAGAACAATTGTCATTTGTAGAAGCATTTTATGTAGATTAACTTTTATATACTAAAATGTAATAATTATTTTTGTATAGGCAGCATACTATACCTAAAGTTCCAATGCTATAAGACTAGGGCCCACATAATTAGCTTAGCCTATGGTTTACTTTTTCTGTCTTTATTTGAAGCTCTGAAAGGACAGCAGGGGCTCTGCATGTCCAAAGATGAAAGAAATGTTAGTTACTGCTTATTAACTAAAATGACTACTTTATTGTCCTGTGATAAGTTCATCTTTATGACTGACCTCCTGCTTTTTATTCAGGACATCTTATTAGATGAACTTGTTTAACTTTATATTATTGAGGAATGATTGCACATTTCTTCCATTTGTGCAGTAAGTTTTTTTCTAACAAAGATTCTAAAAGTTAGATTTGATTTTTTTTTCTCATACAAACACAATGGTGAACATACCTAACTAACAGTGGTACATAGTTTATGGTACATAGCAATTACTGAGTGAGAGGCCGTTTGAAGTGTGGTGCTTTCTAAGGTAAGTGTTTAGCAGAAATACTCTTACTCAGTGAAGAGTACACGGGATTCTTACTTTCATAACTCCTTTCTTAGTTTTACTACAACCATAATTAGAATTTATGTCTAATTTAGCTTCAGAACCATTCATTTTTCAATACCTTCTCCTTGAAAAGGTACTTTAATAATGAAAATATTTGTATTAATTTTTCTTTTGAGACAATTTAACTTTTTGTTTGTTTGTTTGAGACAAGGTTTTGTTGTATAGCTCAGGCTGACCTCAAATTCACAATCCTCCTACCTCTGTTACTGGGTGCTAGGACTCCAGATGTCCGCCACCGTACCCAACTTCAAGACTGATCCTGATATTTTTTAAATATTACTTATGTGTATGAGTGTTTTGGCTACATGACAAGGGTTAGAAGATGGCATGAGATCTCCTAAAACTGGAGTTGTGGGTGGTTTTGAGCCACCTTGTGGGCACTGAGAACCAAACCCAGGTCCTCTGCAAGAGCAGCAAGTGCTCTGACATGCTGAGCCCTTGCTCCGGCCTCCTAATCTGGACATTAGTCACTTTTATGGCCAATGTGACAAAGCACACGACAGAAGGAACTGAACAGAAGACTTATTCTGGCTCAGAGCTCATTTTGTCATGGTGGGGAAGGCATGTCAGAGTCCGTGGCAGCAGAAGCGTGTGGCAGAGGCTCCACATGTTTTCACAAGTCAGTAAGAGGGGGATCAAAAGCAGAGCCAGGCTGTAACCCTCAAGACTAACCCTAATGGCCTGCGTCTGTCAGCAAAGCCTACATTCCAAAGGTTCCACAGCTTCCTTAGTTAGTGCCACCAGCTGGGGACCAAATGTTCTAATACATGTGCCTGTAGGAGCATTTCATATATAAACTGCAACAGACTTTTAGAGAAAATATTAGAGATGCCAGGTTCATGTTTATAATTCTAACACACAAGAAACAAAAGAAGCAGAAGCAAGAGAATTGTGAGCTTAAGACCAGTGTGGGTCTTATGTAATGAGTTCAAGGCCAATCGGGGGTACATCCTGAAGCACTGTCTCACCCAGTCCATCAGCCAGTAGAAAGGGGTAATCATGGCTGTGCAGGAGCAGGGTTTGCTTTCTTCCTTCACCTTGTAGCTGCAAAGCTTCCCATGCAGCTGTCGCCGGTCCTGCGCTCTGAGAGAAGAGAGGTGCTTTAGCTTGCTGCCTTGAGCCACAAGAGCAGCTTCACCCTCTGTCCTGATGTTAAAAGAGACAGGGTTACTTTTTAAATTCCTCATCCACTTTTCTTTAGGGACTTCGTATCACCTCGTCATCAGGACTCCATAGCATGCCTGGTCGTGAATGGTCCTGTCCTGGCTGCACACTGTCAGTGCGCTACCTTAGCTGTGGCATTGATTGCCCGTCTCAGCTGTTGTAAAGAGTTAGCTCCTACGACTTTAAGATGCAGCAGTGGAAACCTCCTCTATAACAAAAGCACCAAGATATGGAGTAGGAGGGTCTTCTGTATTTCTGTGCTTTGATTGGTTAAATAAAGACTCTGCTGGGCTTGTAAGATAGGTCAGCCCTTAGGTGGGCGGAATAGACAGAACAGAAGTTCTGGGAAGAGAGAAGGAAGTGGGCCAGACGCCACGAGCCGCCATCGCAGATGGATGCAGGTTAGACCTTTCTGGTAAGTCACCACGTGGTGACTTACAGACTTTTATAATGGGTTAGTTTATGAGGTGAGGGCTAGCCAAGAAGAGGGTTGTGATGATGGGCTAGGCAGAGTTTAAATGAATACAGTTCTCATGTGTGTTATTTTGGGCATAAGCAAGCAACCAGCGGCTGAGCGGGCCAGCAGCTGGGGGCTTGGGAGCCAGGCGCTGGGAACACAACACGCACCTCTCCACTTATTTACAACAAAGATATTTATAAATTAACATGGACATTATTTTTCAAAAATATTAATAATTTTTAAAAACTACATAAATAGAGCTGCCATGTAAACCAGCAGTTCATAATTCTTTGTGCTCACATACACCTTAATACAGTGAGTAAAAGCTCTAGGCTTTTCTGTCTGGATGCTCACATACACACCCTTCAGAAGGTTCAAGAATGCCTTTCTCTGTGGTCCCTAGAACCTTCATAAGGCCAGTGAACTCTAGCAAAGGACCCTTAGTAAGAAAAAAAATCCCATACTCCCTAAACTTCTTGCCCATGGCTAATCTCTGGAACTTGTTAGTATGTTACCTTACCTGACAACAGAGAACTAAGATTATAGGTGCAATTCAGGTTGAATCAAGATGGTCTTGTTGAATTAACTGGATGGATACCATTAAAGGATGCTACCCAGCTGACCTTTGCCCTAAGTGTCTGGCTGGACTTCGGATAGCCACATTCCTTCTTACCAGCAGTACCCTCCCAGGCTGTACGCACAGGGTGGTGTGACCCCGAAAGAAGTGTTACAGGAAGACAAGGACTGTGTTCTGCATCTGGGAGTTAGAGAAGTATGGAAATGAATTGCCCCCTAGAGCCTCTGGAAAGGAACATAACTCTGCCAGCACTTTGATTTTAGCCCAGTGAGACCCATGTCAGACATACCTACAAAAATGTAAGGTCAGGAGTTTATGTTGTTTCAAGCCAATAATACCATGGTAACTTGTTATACAGCGATCAGAATGTAATCCACTACCTCCATTCCACACTTATAATTCAGTATAAATGTGACAGCACAAACATTCCTGAAATCTTAATACAGTTGGGCTAAATACAAATTTATGGCTTACAACCTAATTTCAATAAAGTAGTAAAATTATCTGCTAAAATAGCAATTTGAAGTCATGTCCTTTTAAAAAATAAGATGTAGAATTCATGTGAGGGGGGAAAATGAGTTTTCTTCTTTTAAGAATCTGGTTTTAAATTGTATAATATGTCAGAAAATCTAATGACGTATTTATCCAGTGTCTTTGGTTGCAAAGGCTGAATCCTTGAAGGATTTATAAAACTGATTCTTTAAATGTATATAAAATGTGAGCTTTGTAATGTCAGAAATAGCAATCACATAAACAATTGAAAAGAGCCATTGCCCAGCACTGTCCTCCATGGCCTCAGAAATCACAGAGTAGCAGGAAGGGGAGTTCTTGGTTGGTCCAGCTGCTCCCCTGTTTATCCTCCTTATGTTCACATTAGCATTCCTATCTCTTAAAATAGTGAACAATCATCTCTGGGGATTTAGAGTCTGTTAGTTACTTGTAACCCTCATCTTGTTTCTGATAGAAATAAATACATCTCTTTTGAATTTTCTTCAAGATCTCTATTTTTTTTCTCTTCATTGATGATGTTTTCAGGCAATTTAGAAACCTGATGACCTTAACGAAGCAGCTTTCAGTATCCTGACTGCTGTCAGCAGAGCTTCGGTCGCACCTGTCTGCCTGGCACTGTCTGTTCCTGTGCACCATCATAGCTTCTGAAGATGTCTGCTTATCTTCATTAGAAATGGTTTGCACACAGTTGCTTTAAGGAGGGGACATGTGAAAGTAAGTTAAGGAAACCAAGGGGCTAAGTAGTCTTTAAATGGTCTTACCTCTTATACCCCTGGGTGATATGGCTTCAGTGTGTGTGTCCTGAACATGGGCCATTTTGTTCCCATTTTGTTGCCCTTCATCTTAGGATTCCTAGTGCTGTGATGAAACACTGTGACCAAACGGCAAGTTGGGGAGGAAAGGGTTTATGTGGTTTTCACTTCCACATTGTAGTCCACTATTAAAGAAAACCAGGGCAGGAACCTGGAGGCAGGAACTGATGCAGGTGCTGCTTATTGACTTGTTCCCTGTGTCTTGTTCAGCCTGCATCATTATGGAACCCACCACCACCTGCCCAAGGGTGGTCCCACCCACGTCAACCACTAACTAGAAAATGCCTTATAGGCCTGCCTGTAGCCTGCTCTTGATTGAGGCATTTTTCTCCTCTCCAGTGACTAACTTGTATCCAAGTTGACATAAAACTAGCCAGCACACCATCAAGGAAAAAATATTACACTATTATCAACAATGTGTAGCCAATGAATTCTGATAATCTTTTTATATTTGAAATTTCCTGTGTCTTTGAGATCAGCTCTCTTTCTTTTGCCCAGATAGACCTTGAGCAGACAGGTAGCTGGGTACAGGCATGCCCTACAGTGTCCCTGCAGTGCCTGGCTTGGGCAGTTGTCAAGCTGTAGTTTGACCTGTGTGTGATTAGAGGTGGCATGGCCTTGTGTAACACTGAAGATATTACTGCTTTGTTCTGCTGGCACTAGTTAGAAGCCTTACATTCGTCAGTTCTTTTCTACCATCTCTCACTCCAGCAGTTTTTAGAATATTCTCTTATCTGTCATCTAAAGGAAGATATTTATTGTCTTTGTTCCTAGTAAAGATACTCTCTCCTTTTTTAGTTTGAAGTTTTGTCTTCTTTAATTCTTTGCCCTATAGTTATATTTCCTCTCCATTTTCTGAATTCTTTTTTTTTGCACTTCTAAATATGCTTTCCATCTCTTCTTCTCTCAGTACCTACACTAAATTCTGAGTTACTTTATTTCCCTAGTTTATCAGTTCTCATTGCAGATCTGTGCTTGCTGTCTAACCCATGTATTCTTTCTATTTTATTTTAAATCTATTTCCTAAAGTTTATATTTGGCACTGTCTCGAGTGTCTTTCTATAATGCCATGCTGGGGTTTCCTTTCTCTTTTTTTAAATCTTTCCCGATAAGATAATTGAAAGTGTCCTTCAGATTGCCTGATTCCGTGTCATTCTGCAATAGAATTCACATCTTGGCTGTACCTGTGGCTTAACAATGGTGGTCTTTAGTGTTCTTTATGACTTTCTTAATTTCTTTCCCAACCAAATCACAAGCCTTCTTTTGATTCAGGAAGGCTTCTTATACTATTTTGGTATTTGGACCACATTGGACTCTAGTTTTCACTGGTTCTTGGCCAGTTTTCAGCATAGCTTTTCTTACCAAACAGAATGTACAAAATCAGATTCTCCAATTGTCACCAACTGGCCATTCTGTTTGTCTCTAGTGGTTCTTTCTAGATACTTTTTAGATACTACACCCAAATGGGCCTTTTTCTGTCTAGAGTCAGAAGTAAGAAGATAGCCCCTGCTTTTGTTCTGTAGACCAGTTTAGGCTTGTCTAACTTTGATGTGTAAATCAGCTCACCTTCTTGGGGGAGGAGAGTGCTGGGTAGGAGCTGAGGCACTGAATGTTTTGAACAAACATTCACCATGTCTCCCATTGCTGCCGCTGATGCCCCTGCTGTTCTGCTCCATGTATTTCTAGTGTGCAGGTGGGTATATGTATGTGCACAAATGTGGCTTGTCTTCCTTGGGACAGTGCACCCTAGGATCCTCCTGCCTCTTCCCCAGCATAGGGATCACAAGCGTGCGCCACTGCACTCAGCTTTGATGAGTCCTAAGGTTAAACTCAGATCCTTTAGCATTAGTAGAAGTACTAACACTCTTTAGTTAGTGTACATATGTGCACGTGTTAGTGCGGTAGTGGTGAGAGAGTGACCAGACGTTGTTTTCTCTATCCACGTGTATTTTCTGGGAATCCAGCTTAGGTTTTCAGGCTGCCGAGCAAGCCTCTCCCCACAAGTCATCTAGCCAGCCCCAAAACAGATCTCCATGCTTGCGCAGTAAGCATTTTGCCAATGAAACTATCTTCCTAGCTTGTTTGTTTGTTGTTTATTTGTTGTTGTTGTTGTTGTTTTATTACAGGGAGTTAAATCATTTCCATCTCTCAGCTTCTCACAGGTCCTGCGGGCCACGTTCTAGAATACTAACCTGTGACCAGCTGTCTGCGGGCCACGTTCTAGAATACTAACCTGTGGCCAGCTGTCTGCGGGCCACGTTCTAGAATACTAACATGTGGCCAGCTGGGCTCCCACTGGCCCAGTGAATTGCTATGCCATTTCTTTGCTTTTGGAAGCCAGAAAGTTTGGTTTTGAATTTAAGTATGTTTTTGTTGTTGTAAATTTGTTTCTATTATTTTTATTTTTGGAATGGAATAGAACTTTACACCTGACCCCACTTGCCATTGAGATTAGAAGCATATAATTTCTTTTCCTGACCCTCTGTCAATTCACATTAAACAACAGTCCATAAAATTATTATAAAGTAAGTTTGGTTTTGTTTATAAAATACAAGCTGTAGACAATGCGGAGAAGTGGTTTTGTTTGTTTGTTTTTGAGACAGGGTTTCTCTGTGTAGCCCTAGCCGTCCTAGAACTCCCTCTGTAGACCAGGGTGGCCTCAAACTCAGAGATCCGCCTGCCTCTGCCTCCCAAGTGTTGGGATTAAAGGCGTGTGCCACCACTACCTGATGATATTTTTAAAATACTGAATATTCTTCAGCCTAACAGAGGACTTAGGAAATTGGTTTCCCTTTTTGCTACATAATGGTTCCTCTTTCTAGTCTGTGTGCGTATATAAAGTTAAACAAAAACTGCTTCATAACTTTTACAAAAAGACAAATTAAATAGATTAGGTAGACTTTTTGGTTTTATTTTTAAATGTTTTTTATTTACAAGGGGGCACATGTCTGTGCTATAGCATGCATATGTAGGTTAGGGGACAGCTGATCTACAGGTGTTGGTTCTCTCCTGCCTCCCTGTGAGATGTGGTTGTCGGGCCTGCATGCAGGTGATCTCTAGTCCTGTGTTATTTGTTAAGGTTAGGTCTCTTTAGCTCCGGCTGACCTGGTAGTCCCTGTGTTCTTCAGAATGACTTGAATGCCTGCCTGATCTACCTACTCCTGCCTCCAAATTGCTGAGATTAGAGCTGTGGACAGCCACACCTTGCCTAGATAGACCAATTCTGAACCTTCATTCATTTAATCATTGGTTATTATCCTTAGGATAGTGGCTGTCAGCCTGTGTGTCAGCACGTCCACATCCTTGACAGCAGACAGTACCACATTTTTCCATACTTTGTCCTCTTAAAGGTCTAGACTAATATCCTCCATCAGTTGCGTCAGATGAATGCTTTACTATCAAGAGTCTGGGAAATAAGTGTGATGTTCTTCATCATATTGATCCAAAACTATTTTTTCAGGCTTAGTTTTTACTTCCTTTTTTACAGACATACAAAAATAAGGTGAACGCACACACAGAGGAAGATGAGACCCCAAGTGATGGAACCATTTCCTCTCCTCTGTGTGTTTCCCACCCGGTGAGCCAGAAAAAGAAAGATGTCTGCCGTACTAACCAGACCACCTTCATCATTGGAGAAACACCAAAAGGAATCCGCAGGTATGTTATCTGTGACTCTAGACTCCAGGCCAAATCTCAGAAGTGTAGCTTCATAATAAAGTATAGAATGTAAAAACATACCTCACATCCAAATTTTAGAAAATCAGAACTTTTCTATGTTTAAAAAAAAATGCTTTTGAGATAGGCTCTCACTAAGTAGCTCGGACTGGCCTGGAATTTGCTATGTATAGTTCAAACTGGTATTATGAATCTCAGGCCTTAACTTGCTAAGTTCTGGGATTACAGAGATGTAGTGGGGACTAACATGGAAGTGAGGCCGTCTCCAGGGTCGGGTGAAGAAATGAGTAAGCCAGGAGTTCAGTGGGCGCTCCACACGCAAGTGTTAATGTTACCAAGAATGGCAGCAAGAGTTGGTGAGGCGGCCCCATAAGCCTGGTCCACATGGCCTCTGGACAGTGGAAATGATACCGGCTCTCACTCAGAGTTGGTCTCTGAGCTGCCGGGAAAGGAGCAGCAAGCCCCGCAGTAACCCATAGAGCTGGCATGAGGCCACACCTCGTCCTGCCAGGCAGGCTTGCTGCAGGGATTCCTGCAGGGTGTGCTTTTTCGTTGTGGTCAGTTACTCTCATAGAAGGTGACTGTATTTCCCTAGTCGTTAAAGAAACTTGGGTCCCTGTAGCAGTGTGTTCAAAGGAGGGAAGGACAGTGGTGGTTTCTTTTTGTCCATTCATTGCTTACAGGCCACAGAGGAAATGCCTCCTGCTAGGTGAAAGGTAAAGAGTAATACTGGAATGCCATGACCTGTCTGTACCCCCCACCCTTCCTGCTGCCATCATAACCAGTCAGAGTCAAGACAGTGTCTTGTGGCAGCCACCTGAGGTTTTCAGCACCTCCAGCCCTCAGAAAGCAAAGGCAGTGACATGGTGATAGCAGACGTGGTCCAGCTCCTTCCCAAGAGTAGACATGCTTTGGAGCGTTAGCCGCCGTGACTTCCAGATGACCCCTCGCTTGTCTTCCTAAAGCTACTCTACTAGTTTTTTCCTCACAAAAGTGATTAGCTTGTGTTCCTAATTACACCTTGCATTTTCATTGAATTCTTAGAGAAAATTCTATTGAAGTCCCAGAATTAGGAAAATGAATTAGAAGGCAAAAATAATCCTTCTATGCAGCCATGAACATAATTCACTCAAGACCCCATGGGCTAATAGTGTTGAAGCAGCACTCCTCCCAGGGACAACCTGCCCCAGAATCATAGGTGAGAGTGTGCATCCTTTCAGCACAGCAGAGGTAGTTGCTTTGGCATCTGCTAGACAGAGGTGTCACCAAGTCTTGGATAAATAGAAGGCATCACTTAAAACCCTCTTGGTCACTAAATCCTTATAAGTAAAAACACTTACTAGGTCCTGGGAATGGATTTGTATAGGTAGGTGAACTCACAGATTACAGTTCTAGGTCCTGGGAATGGATTTGTGTAGGTAGGTGAGCTCACAGATTACAGTTCTAGGTCCTGGGAATGGATTTGTGTAG
>JAQHUG010000507.1:719858-733033 GCA_028555095.1 Dicrostonyx torquatus | reverse complement strand
TAGGTAGGTGAACTCACAGATTACAGTTCTAAGCATGAGCAGGGAACGGGAACTGAATCCAACAGCTGAGAGAGAGCATGCAAGTGTGCACGTTTTTTAGTACTCAAGGCCATGCCAAACCTGGTCCAGCATCTCAAAGGCCATTGGCTGAAGGAGTTTCCCAGCACCTCCTCTTTTTGTTTAAATAAGAGAATTCCAAACTCAATACAAAACTATATGCAATAAGAACAGATATCATGTATAAAAAATTAGAATTACAACCAGCATAAACAATATTAAGCAATAAACATATGTTAAATGTTTTAATAATTATTTTACTTTAAGGAGTCTAAGTCCTGTATTATAAATAACTTGGCTAAGTAAGTCTTGAGAGAAAAGTAACTACGATTATCTACTAGTCTTTAACCCCACACAAAGACCTGTTGTGTAAAGTGAAATACAACTCTAAAACTGTGGGGCCTTTAACATGTGCTGCAGAAATTGGCTTTGGTTTTTATCTGAAGAATTTACAGATACTTAGATTTCCCAGCTTACACCCCAAATGCAGCATCAGCAAAGCAATATGCTGTACCTTATTTTTTCAGTGGGGAGGGAGATGAGGCAGGCTGGCTCCAAACTTATCATATAGCTGATATGATATGAGGAATTCAATCCTCCTGCCTCCACATCCATAGTATTAGTATCACAAGCATATGTTACCAAGCCTGGCTCAAAACTGGGGTCTTTTGAAAACACCCTGTGCTAGTTCCCTTTTCTCTTGCCCTATGAAGACATTAGCCCTGTGGGATCCATGCCCTACCCGTGACTTTACTTTGATCCTGTAGGTTCTTTTGCCGATGCTGTCACATTGAACTTCAGTGTAGTTTAGGGGATAGGCACAATTTAGATTTTAAATCCTTCCCAATGGAAAGCATCAGTCTATGGCTCAAGGAACCTAAATCATTTTTCAGGGTTCCAGAAGGCCCATTTGTGTGTGTGTGTACATAGAGAAGTGTTTGTTAGTGTCTTACGCTAGGAAGGCACTTTGTGTCTTCAAATAACATCTTACTTTGTTTATTTGGTTGGGGGGGTTATTTGTTTGTTTGTTGAGACAGAATCACCCTGTGTAGCCCTACATGTACTATTGTACTGCCTCAAACTTTCCATCCTCTTGTCTCTTGAGTATTAGACATGTAGGTGTATGCACCACCATGCTCAGTAAAAATAGGCTCTGGCTTCCAGGATTAATTGTCTGCACAGGTTGAATCAATTGGGGTGGGGGTTGGGGGACTACTGTAGGGTACTGTTGGTTTCCGGCCACCCCTGCTAGCTTAGCCCTGAAATAACCACACAGAAACCGTATTAATTAAATCACTACTTGGCCCATTAGCTCTACCTTCTTATTGGCCAACTCTTACATCTTGATTTAACCCATTTCTACTAATCTGTGTATGGCCACATGATTGTGGCTTACTGGCAAGGTTTGGGACTGACTCTGGTGGAGGCTCCATGGCATCTCTGACTCCACCCCTCTTTCTCCCAGCATTCAGTTCTGTCTTCCCCGCCTACCTAAGTTCTGCCCTATCAACGGGCCAAGGCAGTTTTCTTTATTCATTCACCAAGAAAAGCAACACAGACAAAAGGACCTCCCACACCAGACTCCATTTATAAAGCTCAACCAAAAGCTCTGTGAAACTGTATACTGTGAGAGAAGGGGAAAGGAAATTTTTTTCTTTATTTTTTTTCAGAATTTTCCATTTATCAAAGCCATTCTTTGACAATATTATTCTGAGACTTGAATGCAGTATAGATTCTCAAATACAGAGTACTTAATGATGATTCTCATGTCAGTCATAAATTGACTAACTGGAGGAGTAGCCTGCTGGCTTCTCATAATTCCCAAGAAATACATAATAGTATAAATCAGAGTCACCGAAAAAGCTGATGATTTAATAAGCTAAAAGACCATTTCTGTTAGCATTAGGGCACATTCTCCTAGGATGGAATTAAGCTGATATTCCAAAGGACAAGGTGCATTGTTCTGTCTTTATGTTTCCTGTCACCGCTAACAAGCACATTAAAAGTCTTAACTCCACTGCAGTGTGCGAGCCCAGGCACACGTGCCACAGAGGACAGCATTCTGGAGCCGGCTCTCTCCTTCCACCCTTAGTGTGTTCTGACTGAATGCAGGTCCTCTCACTTATACCGGCTGGGCCAGCTCAACAGCTTTCTGATTAGCTCTTTCAAAATAAATGGTAAATGTAATATAAAATGGTAACTCCTGGCTTTGTCTGTCCAATCTTTAGAAAGCAGTTTGAAGAAATGGCCTCTTACTACCAGTCATCTGTCCAGGAGTTTGCTAGACAGGTAACCAGCGCCACATCTGAGGAGCGACTGAGACTGCTCAGGGACTTCTACAGCCCTCGGCACCCAGAGGTAAAGGGGTTCTTCGTGAGTTCTGCCCCACAGTCAGCCAGATCTGTCCACAAGGAGGAAGAGAGGGTCAAGAATAAATCCAAAGAAAAAGAATCTCTTTTAAAAGAACGGCGCTCAAATCATAACACTTTGTCACGCAATGATCCCACCAACAAAATGTCTCAAGTTTACAACCCAAAACTATGTAAAGGAAAGTCAACCAGATTTCAGAATTACGGTTCCCGTGGAGAAGAGACATTTTCTAGTGATACAAAAATTAAGAAATCGTCTGTGAGCTTTTCTCAAGAGAGCAACAGTGAAAGAAATGCCCACACACCCAAGAAGAGCATGACACTCTTCTGTGCAGACAGCAAGCCTGGAGCCCCAGAGGCAGAGCTAGAGAGTTCCCCAGAGTCATGCAGTTCCAGAGACAGATCACTTCTCAAGCTGGGGAGCAACAGGGTAGAAAACGCTCCTGTGGAAGGCTTTCTTGGTGACACCTCTATTCTTAATGACCTCTTTAAAAACTGTGGGGAGGGTCCCACACAGCTGCCAAAGAATGTTCTTTCAGGATCTGTGACAAAACCAAAGCAGAGACCCAAAGATTTCTGGGACATCTTGAATGAGCAGAATGATGACAGTCTTAGCAAACTCACTGACTTGGCAGTGATAGAGACTCTGTGTACAAAGGCTCCGCGCTCCACAGCCTCCAAAAGGAAAGATGAACTGGAAGCTCCCCTTTGGAAAGCAAATGAGAAGTTTTTGTGGAAGACATTTAAGGATGTCTTGGAAGATGATGAAAGCACAGCCAGTACAGAGAGAGAGTAGAACATGGACGCGCAGTTAAGTTAGTGTGAGTGCTCATGGTGCTGTGCATAGTCCTGAACAGCTGCTTACAGACTTGCATATTACATTGTTGCTTTAATGTTAACAGCCTAAAATGTTATCCTGGGTTTTCTTTCATGTGTCTGTGTGTGTGTGTGTGTGTGTGTGTGTGTGTGTGTGTATTTAATCATTAATACCCAATTTATACAGTGCTGGGGATCAAGCCCAGGACTTCATGTACACCAAGCACTCAGAGCAACTCCAGCTGCATCTGCGGCCCCAGATCTGATCTTTGGAACAAATGTGACTGTATCAAATTATCAGCCCCTATTATTAAATAGAACCCTGGACACTCTCCTCCTGTGTGATTCTGTGACCTCACCTGAGTGATTGCCCTGTGTTTGCCAGGATTGAGCCAGATTAACATAGCCTTCTACTTTGGGAAGTTACTGTTTTCCTTCTTCCTTGGAATCATGCTAGTAGTATTGAATTATTTTAGATAAAAGTTGTGATTAGCAATGGATATATGGTATTATGTTAAAATGGTATTACTGCACGGAGTCATGTGTGCATTTGTGAGCTGTGACACTAAAGTAGTGGGATTGGTATCATTGACCAGAGCACCAACGCCTTGACCTTTCACCTTACTGTGATCTAGTAAATACAAACAGAGCTTTGTGTTTTAACTTTGTATATAAGTGGAAGGAAGTGAACAGACGTTTGATTTTAATTGAAACCTCTTTCATTGAACTTAATATATGTGGTTTACACACTCTGAAATGTTCTCATTACTTGGTGACTTTTTCTCAGCTGCTGTGGTCTGTGACTGTGCTTGACTGTGTAGGTAACACCTGTACGTGAAGGCAGGGAGGTCCTGTCTGCAGAGCATCATTGGCACAGGCCCTGGCGTTGTGACTGGCACATCGAGGGTGTGGGGCTGGTGCCTGCCCACATTCAGCCAAGTCTGCAGGACTGATGCAAGGAACTATCCAATCAGAAAAACAGCAGGCTCTCCAGATTCCCCCGACACTGGAGTATTTTAAACTTCCTACTTTGTTTCTTCCTTTACTGTAAGGACCTCTTGAACCTGTTAACAGTGTTGGAACACAGTGCTTGAGGTAACTTGAATCTGTGATCCAGGGCCATGATCATGCATACTTGGCTGGGGGTGGGTGGGTTAAGAGTTGTGTTTGCATGGGCAGAAGCCAACCCCCAGTGAAGGCTGCACACCCACTAACAGAAACAAGAAACAGACTCCCAAAGACTTCTCCAGCCCCTGGTGCCCTTCCCCCACCACACCCAGGGATCGTCCAGGTATAGGCATGCCACTCAGAAGGTGGCTGACCTTCCCATGCTGGGCATGGCACGACTCTTGGGCTTTTCCTTTTCAGCCTGCAGGAGATGGACCACAGCCAACTGAGCTTGGCCCCACACTTCAGGCAAACTGCAGACCCTGCGGACCACAAATGAGCACGTCTGTGTACTTCCGTGCGTGGCAACTCCCGCAAAGCCTGAGCTGCAGTCTGTGTGTGTGTGTATGGAGCTCAAGCTATTGGGAAGCGTGTTATCTACCATATCTACCACCAACCGCAAGCTGGGCGGGCATCCTGCATCCCCACAGCGTGAAGCCGTGGATGGTCCAGCTTTGGGAGTGCAGGGAGCTTGGAGAGCCCGAGCCTCAAAGCAGGGACACGGCACGTCTGTGATCCTGTGGGGTTCCCCATAATATTCTGGCAGGAGGGTGGGGATGGTCGTCTAATGCGTGTGGCCAGTTGAGGGTCCAAGCAGGGATATGGACAGGCATTAGGCAGGAGCAGGTGGGGACCCGGCGGGGCACAGCTTGGCACCGTGGGCTCGGTGAGTGGACCTCAGGTGGAGAGGTCCCGCCCCCTGGAGGCCGAGGCGGTGATTTTTCCGCTGTCTAAATCACTCTCTATGGATCCCCGGTTAGAGTCAAAGCCACAGGCCCGAGGCGCTGCCCTCCCTGCAAGCACCTAGACAGAGCTGCAGAGCAAGGAAGGAAATGGGAAGCTGGCAGGATGGATCTGGCCGACGATTCCAGGCACAGTGTTAGCGAGCCCACTGGGGACTCGGCCAGGCACGCCCCGCAAACACACGGCAGGCCCGCTGGGGAGGAAGTCAGACTTAGCACCTTGGCGTACTCCACCTAGATTCCCCAGCCAGCGCCCCTGGAAGCGACCCCCCACGTCCAGAAGCACTCCCCAGCCTGTGCACGCCCTGTGCTGGCTGGGCCTCCAGTCCTAGGCCACACACCCCCTAGGACGAGCCCTGCTGCTGCCTTCCCTGCCCTCCCACCTTCATGCTTCCCTCAAAGCCAGTGCCTTCTGCCAAACCTCCATTCCCAACCTGTTATCACGTCCTGGAGAGAATGTCTCTGAAATATTTCCTGAATCCCACTGCCAAGAACCTCGAGTTTCCGTCCCTCCACCTCCCATCTGGATGCCTGCAGACTTCTCCCTGGGTTCCCAGGCTCCAGCCTCCTGCTTCTCTAATCCATTTTCCACACCGCATCCCCAAAGCCTGTTGAAACACAGGGACCTTGGCTGTAGTAAACCTCTCGTTTCCTCTGTTAGAGTGGGTTAAAGGGATTGGGCTGGGAAGTAAGTGCATCAGTTCACATTTATTAAGCATTTACTGTGTCGTTTGTTTAACATTTCAAGTGATTTTCATGTTTAATCTGCCCAGCAGCTCTCCTGAGCAGGATTATCTGTTTTATTGAGGAAGAAACTGAGGCACGGAAGCCACACAGCCCTGAATCGGCAACAGCTGCTCCAATTATGTTTCCCCTCTACCTGAGATTCTCTTGAAAGCCACCACCACCCTGAGTGGAACGACCTGCAGCTGTAAGCTATGCCCTGGGAGCAGCTGGATGCCAACTCTAGTTGTTCAGGCAGGTGACGTCTAATCAGATTTACTTTGCCATACCTCACAGACCCTCTTGTGTTTACATGTGCCTACTATGGTTTAGACTTCTGAGTCAGAGGCTAACACTACCCCTGCATTTGGCCCCTGAGCCTTGGAGTGCCCCCTACCCATCCACCCAAGGCCATGACATTGCTCTTGATTGGCAGTGTCCAGGGGATACAGGATAGACGGAGACACTCTTCTGCTTCCCCTCCTTCCAACATACTATGCTCTTAGATCCCCGCCTGCCAGTCTCTGGCCATGCCCTTTGCTTGTGCGAGGGTCCCTGTTTCTATTGTTCTGGGAGGAGTGGAATCTCTGTCTTAAAATTGTGGCTGGGAAATCTGGAATCAACAACAGGCCCTTTCTAGCCCCCAGCCCACCCCACACACACACAAAAAAATATTACTAGGTCTCTGGCCCTGTTTTTCTGCCTAGGAGTTAACAAGGACTCTGCACCCAGGCTGACCCCCACCCATCTCCTGTGGCTTGAAGCAGAGACTCTGGGATGACAGTGAGCAGGAGACCTTGATTTGCTAGCTGAACCTGCTTCTGCTTCTGCGCACCTGCCCGTTATGTAGAATGTCCTTGGGCTTGCATGTGGGACTTTAAGCAGCTTTCTGAAATTTATTTCCTTTCCCTGAATAGATCTCTAATAGGACAAAGACTCAGTTTCCTTCAGGAGGCAAGTACTATATTATCCTACCATTCCTTACCATTCTGGTAGGGTTTTGTTTTGTTTTTTAATTTATTTTGAGAGGATCTCATGTATACCAGGTTGGCCTCAAACTCATAATGTAAGTAAAAATGACCTTGAATTCTTGGTCCTCCTGTCGTTAGAGGTTACAGGACTGTTTCACCAAGTTCAGCTAATCAGTAGGGCTCTCTTGAGAATGAGCCACATGATTGTAAGCCTGCTTTCCAGTCCAGCGATGTTGTTAGTGCTTTCTGTGTTAAACCTTAGATATATACCAAAAGTACGGTGCCGTTTCAAACAGAGAACTGAGCCTCACCCCACCCCTGACCTGTTACCCCTTTCTAGTTGCCCAGCAACCAGTCCCCACATGGGGACTAGAAAGACACTGATGACAACTAACTGTAACTCAAGGCTGCATTGGATGTGGGCAATCCTAGGAGGAGCGATAGGCCTGGGATCTTGATGGGAAAAGAAAGTGATGTGGATTCCCCTCTGTATGCTGTGAATTTGATTGGTTAATGAATAGATGTTGTAAAGAGGTTGCTTGTTTGTCCTGGCCTCCCAGAGCTGTAATAATCACACAGAAACTGTAGTAATTAAATCACTGCTTGGCCTATTAGCTCTAACTTCTTATTGGCTAGCTTTTACATCTTAATTTAACCCATCTCCATTAATCTGTGCCTCACCACGAGGTCATGGCCCACCAGCAAGGTTCTGGCATCTGTCTCCGGCGGGGCTCCATGGCTCCTCTCTACTCCACCTCTCTACTCCACAGACTCTCATTTCCTGTGGAAACAAAAGCAAATCCTCTTCTCCAAAGTAACATATCTTTTGACTTAAATTTTGAAGTCAAGGCATTTTCAAAATATGTAGGTTGGATTAATCCAGCAGCATTAATAATCAAATGTCTTTCAGCAGCTGTTGCTCCTTCCTCAGTAGTGAAACGATTCAGAGACAACACAATAACATACAGTATCCAGAGTCTCTGTGTATTTTCCAGCTTTACTTGGAAGCTAAGCTGAGGAGGATGGGAGCTGGGAGCATTAATTTTTCTCCTGAACCCAAGTAGCTAGGTTTGGGTTCTGAATCCTAGAGCTCAAATTCCAACCCAACTCTGACCTGGGCTGGTGGCTAAAAAGCCTCAGGCAAATGGCTTTATCGTAAATTCATGCCACAAAAAGTTGGACACCAAATTATGCATGATTAATAAAAACTCAGGGTCAGAAATTAGGGCTCTGTCAGGGTCCAGGAACCTGAAGATCTGAAAAACAAAACAACCAGCCATTGACTCTTACCTTGACCTCAGTCTGAAATGGCGATCCTGCCTCCCGGAATCTTAGAATGAGACCGTGTTGAGAGCTGTTTCCTCACGTTTTATAATCTTCTCTAGGGCTGGGATTAAAGGCATGCACTGCCCAGTTTCTATGGCAACTAGTGTGGCTACTGGAATTAAAGTTGTATGTCATTGTGGCTACTGGGATTAAAGGTGTGTGTTACCATAACCTGGTCTGTAAGGCTGGCCAGTGGGACTCTTTTACTCTCAGGTCTTCGGGCAGTCTTTATTTATTANGCAGCCTTCCTTGCAACAAATAAAGAAACTGTCTTGAGCTCGTGACAGAGTAGAATAGAGCTAGGTGGGGAAAACTAAACTGAAGGCTGGGAGAAAGGAGGTGGAGTCAAAGAGAAGCCATGGAGCCAGCACTAGACATGGACACCCTGAAACCTTGCCAGTAGGCCACAAGCCTCATGATAAAATATAAAATAATGGAGATGGGTTAATCCTACATGTAAGAGCTAGCTAGCAATATGCTTAAGTAATTGACCAAGCAGTGATTTAATTAATATAGTTTCTGTGTGATTATTTCGGGAGTCTGGGCAACCAGAAAAACAACCAGCTTCTTACAATGAGAAAGGACTTAGCTTTGAGAGCTACACTCTAGCTTTGCTCGGTGTAACACACAGATCGATCAGTTCCTGTTGCCTGCTACTTCTCCAGCTACGTCTGCCTACAGCTGCCCTATGCCACCGTGGTGATAATGGGCTGAACCTCTGAACTGTAAGCCAGCCACCCCAATTAAATGGTGGTTTCCTTTACAAGAGTTGCCATGATCATGGTGTCTCTTCACAGCAATAGAAATCCTAACTAAGACAAGTGGAGAAGACAGGCCACAACAGAGGGACCACATGAGAACCTAGCACAGCAAAGGGATTCAGATACAGTGCTCTGTAGTAACAGCCACCATGGTCAAGAAGCAGTCACTCAAAGCAATCGGAAGACCAGAGGCTCTCCCTGGTCACAGAGAACAGTTCTCCAGGTAGCTTGTGCTGGTTTTTTGTAGTCGCAGCTTCTGGAGTTCAGGAAACAAACTAGAATATCAGAAGTCACCTGTAGTATGGGATTGTTCCAGGGGAAGTGGCAACAACAGGGTGGAGCAAGTTCCTTCCTGCCACCTGCTCAGCCAACAACTCAGTCCCAGTTGGCAGAGCCTCTCCCCAGGAACAAGTCTAGGTTGAGTGCCAACTGCACAGTGCAGAGCACGAGGTGAAGCCTTGTCAACGGGCATCGGAGACGGCAGCGGGAGAATGGGTTGTAGGAGGCCAGCCTATGGGCCAGCTGTTCTGGATGTTCTCTGCACAGAAGGACACCTGATGCATGATTAATAAAAACTCAGGGTCAGAAATTGGGGTTCAGTCTGAAGATCTGAAAAGCAAAACAGCCAGCCATTGGCTCTTACCTCGACCGCAGTCTGAAATGGTGATTCTGTCTCCAGGGGTCTCAGAATGAGACTGTGTGTTGAGAGCTGTCTCCTCCCATTTTATAATCCTTTCTAGGACTGGGATTAAAGACATGCACTTCCCAGTTTTTGTGGCAACTAGTGTGGCTACTGGGATTAAAGATGCATGTCATTATGGCTACTGGGATTAAAGGTGTGTGTTATCATAACCTGCTCTGTAAAGCTGACCAATGGGACTGTTTTACTCTCAGGCAGTCCTTATTTATTAAAATACAATAGAAATGTCACTACATTTACTCTTTATGTCTAAAATAAAGAAAGCTATAACTAATATAAGAAAACTATAAACAATAAGTACAATTCATATATACAATATATACATATATATATACATATATATATATAATGCATCAACAATGTCTAGTCCATTTGCATTGACAAGTTCAAAGAAACTATTTCACATCTATTCTATCTTGGTGAGTTCAAAGTCTTATACCTAATTTACTTTCTATCATAACTTGATTTCTCTGTCTTTTAACTATCACTATAGCTATCTAATCTTCAACTTCCTCAGAGATCCAAGAAGGAAATAATATTAATTGAGTGAGCAGGAAGTGCATGCAGGCGACTTCCAAAAACCATGGGTAATTACAGAAACAGCTGGCTGCCTGGACAGTCACCCAACCCGAGTTCCTGGGCAGCATGGGGCATCCATCTTCAGCCTACAGGCCTAGCATATCCGACAGACTATCTGTGAAGCAGGATATTCTGTGTCCTGCTTGTCTTGTTAGGACAGCCTCATGTCAGCAGTGGAGGCAGGGGCATTTTCTTGCCCAGTGGTTTACTTTTGCTACAAAGAAAGTAAACTCCATGTGGAGTTTCTTCAATGCCCATTATCTTCTCTAAAGTAGATTGATGCTGCCAGGAGCAGATATGTCTCATTGTCACAAAAAAGAAGAACCTAGGTTATTAAAACCTTTTAAATGCCTTATTCTGTAGATCTCTGAAGTGTTTGAAGATGGCCTATCCATCTAAATTATATCCTTGTTTGACCTTAAAAACATACCTAGTATGACTACAAGTTTGATTATACTAAGTGATTAACTACTAACCTATATTTCTTTATTATCCTAAACAGTTGATAATAATAATCTTCAAGAACTAGAAATTTACATTGCATTGTTAAATGAGCTGTATAGGCACAAAAACTTGAACAAGATTAGAAATATATATACAATATGTTTTAACAAAATTATTCTCAAATTTTATTCAATATATAAAATTTACATACAATATACAAAAGTAAAACCAATATAAAACATTTAAAACTAATAGTTGCTTTTTTAAAGGAGATTCAATAATCTACTTTTCTATCTTATCATATTTATATCCCTTTTATTCTTTTCCTTTCTTTTTTCTTTTCTTTCTTTCTCTCTTTTTTTCTTTCTTTATTTGATTATTTTTTGGTTTTTCGAGACAGGGTTTCTCAGTAGCTATGAAGCCCATCCTGGAACTCACTCTGTAGACCAGGTTGACCTTGAACTCACAGAGATCCACCTGCTTCTGCCCCCAAGTGCTGGGATTAAAGGTGTGTGTTACCATAACCTGGTCTGTAAGGCTGGCCAGTGGGACTCTTTTACTCTCAGGTCTTCGGGCAGTCTTTATTTATTAAAATACAATTGAAATGCCACTACAGACACCTACCACCACCAGCAAGTGGGGAGCTACTGCTCAGCCTCAGCTGACATCCTGCAGGTGTGCTTTCATTTGCTGTTAGCACAGACAGCATGTACCATACACACATGTACACATGCTACACCTCACACCATGTACACATCACACACTAGGTGCATACACCGTATATCAGCTACACACATCATACAGCAGGTACAAACACTAGGTGAGCACACCACACACCGGGGACACACCATACACTAAGTACATACACTATACACTAGGTACACACATACCATATGCCTTTAATCACACCAACTACATACCAGAGCTGCCACACACCCCCTACACCAGTGCAGGGAGCCTAGGAAGCCTTGAGTGCGTGTGCAAAGAGCGGATGAAGCCCTGAGGAAATGTGTATTGTGGACATGATACAACACATCAAGGACCCAATGGAAAAGGTCCAGCTTCTTCCGGTCTGAATGTGGATGTTGACAGAGTGTGAAGAAACTTTTCCCCTCTGAAATGACTACAGCCTGAGACTCCTGGCCTACAGAGACCTCCTACCAAAGCTGGCTAATTCTTCCCCTGTGCTGTAGACAGTAAACACTGAGGTTTTGGGTTCTTGTGGTGGTTGGTGCAGTCATCAGAGTGTGCAAAACCCCCAGGCCCCAGCTGTTCTGTACCTGTTTAGTGTTCACAGTTCCCCTGCCCTGGCCACCAGGTTCTAATCACTGGGAACAACAGTGCAGCCAGAGAGCTCCACATCACTGAACTTACTTGGGAGCCTGCTGAAATGTGGTAGCCACTCCTGCCCATAAAATCACAGTTATGTTTTCAAAAATCTAATTTGCGCATGTGTTGTGTGCATGCATGTGTTAGGTATGTGTGAATGGTGTGTGTTCATATGTACATATGTGCACACTTGACAGAGGCCCAAAGAGGTCATCCAGTGTCCTTGGTCTATCATTCTCTGCCTTTGAGACAAATCATTGAACCTAGAAGTAGGCTGGCAGACAGCAAGCCTCAGGGTCCTCTGGGACTGCAGTTACAGGCAAAGGCTACACCTGGCTTTTTACATGGGTGCTGAGGATTCAAACTCAGGTCTCACGCTTGCATAGAAAATGTTCCCCAGCCTCAACACAGTAAAGACTTTTTTAACTTACACTTTCTGCTCCCCTTGTTCCACCTTGCTGGCTCTGGTTCTTTTTATAGGACTCTCCGTGGCCTGTGGCCTTGCTTCTAGGGATCTGTGAACACAGACTCCTTTGTTTGTACAGTGAGTGTGAGCACATGTATGTGAGCATGCTTGTGTGTGTCTGTATGTGTATAAGTATACGTTTGTGTATGTGTGGTGCTGGGGTTTGAACCCAGGGTCTTATACATGATGACCAATGTTCTCCCCCTAATCTTTTTCCTTAGTTAAGAACTCAGGCTGGTCTAAAGTCACTGTATAGTTCAGGCTGACCTCAAATTCTTGCTCCTTCTGCTTCTGTCCCTTCATGCTGGTATTATAAACATGTATCACTATGCCTGGTAAATTCTGTTCTCTTTTTATTTCATTTGTTTATAATTTATTTTTGGGGGGGTACACATATGCCACAGTACATGAAGCAATCAGAAAACAACCTTGGGTGTAATTCCTCGGGTGTCTATCACCTTTTTTGTTCAGGCAGAATCTCTCAAACTTTGCCAACTATACTAGACTAGCTACCCAGCTTCAAGGGATCTGTCTATCTCTGCCTTCTACTGGCCATTGGAATTAAAAATGTACATTTACCAAGTCATCTCCTTAGCCCTATGTCTGTCTGTCTGTCTGTCTATCTATCTATCTATTTATCATCTATCTTTCTTTCTTTCTATCTATCAGTGGTATATCTACCTACCTATTTATTTTGATATGTGATATAGTCCAGGCTGGTCTT
>JAQHUG010000507.1:677405-710826 GCA_028555095.1 Dicrostonyx torquatus | reverse complement strand
TGCCAAGAAAGTCTTAAGATTTTAGGCAGACTTTCTAGTAAATACCAAGGGTGTACCATTGTCAATCACCTGGACAAGAGAATGTCCTTCAGGCAGAGTCATTGATTCCAGAGACTTAAGAAAAAGTATAGACTGCTTATCTAAACTCTAGGTCAACAGAATGGTCCCTTTGCCCCCTGTGCATTCATAGCCTCTCATTCAAGATGTTCTGCTCTGCTTGTAAAAAACAAACAAACAAAACAAAACAAAAAAAACAAAAACAAAAAAAACAACTCCATCTGTCTTCTACACCATACTATGGGTTGGGTTCTACCTAGATTCTTTCAATGGAGATAAAAGGACTAGGGAGGTGAGGTTTGATCCTGGTGACACCATCCCAGCATGTGTGATGTGTAGGATGTGTCTTCTGCTGCAGAATCCTCCACAGTCCCATGTATCAACCTGCTGCTATGGCTCCTGCAAGGTGATCTATTCCACCCTGCAATGTGCTCCCATCAGCACATCGCTAGGTTGTTTGTCTCCTGCTGGTGAAACCTCCCCATCAGGGATAGCTGTCCTCCTGGAGAGGACTCAGTGCTTGCTGTAAGGCTTTCAGAGTGACTCAAGAGGAAAGGTTACGGACAGTAACTTTTCTCTGTGCCTTTTAGCCAGTGAGTAGACACAAACTAACAGCGGAGGTCCCAGGGATGAAAGATTCTGCTTTTAGTCCTGCTCTGAGGAGGAGGAGTTGGTACTTCTTTTGCGAAAGCAGCTGCTAAGGGCCTCTTTTCCTCCAGCCCGTGGCAGCCATCACTCTGCTTTCTGTCTGCAAGAACTGCATGATTCAGGCTAGAGACACGGCACAAAGGTTAGGAGCATAGGTGCTCTTCCAGAGGTCCTGAGTTCAATTCCTCCACTTCCCAGCAACCACATGGTGGCTCACAAACATCTCTAATGAGACCTGATACCCTCTTCTGGCCTGCAGGGGTAAGTGCAGACAGAATACATTTATTATGTATACATAATAAATGAATAACTAACTAAATAAATAAATCTTTTTTTTAAAAAAGTGGATTGCTTGATTCCAGGTGTCTAGTAGAACTGAAATTAGAGAATGATTGCCTGTAGCAGTCTTTCTCTCTGGCCCCCCAAGCAGCTCCCAGATAAAGACACAGAGATGTATTATTAGTTATGAATGCTCATCCTTTTCTTATGCTTGTCCCACTAGCTCTTATAACTTAATTTAACCTATTTCTCTTCATCTATGTTTTGCCTTAGGGCTTTTTACCTTTCATTCTGTATGTCCTCCTTTTCCTGCTTCTTTCGTGGCTGGCTGGCCGCTGCCTGCATGGCTGGCCCAGGTGTTTGTTTCCCTCTCCTTCTCCCTCGTTCTCACTTCCTCTCCTAGCCTAGATTCCTCCTCCTACTTATTCTCTCTGCCCACCAGTCCTTCCTGTCCCTCTACTGCCTAACTATTGACTGTTCTGCTTTTTATTAGACCAATCAGGTGCCTTAAGCAGGCAAAGCCACACATCTTTACATGCTAAACAAATGCAGCATAAACAAATATAACACACCTTTAAGTAGTTAAAGTAATATTCTGCAACATTTGCCAGTTTGTTCTTTTGGCTTGTTTCACGTAATATCACATCCCTAGGTTTCTTCTGTGTTGCTGCATGTGTTGGAAATTCCTTCTCTCAGAGAATGAATCGTACTCTCTATGCATTCATCAAGCTGCTGATGGACATTTGGGTTGCCTCTGCCTTGAGTATGTTTTTTTTTTAAATGCTACTGTAAATATGGGTTTGCAGATACTGAAACAGGTGCTTAGAAGCTGTGTCATGGCCTGCTGTGTCAGAAACACAAGTGGGTCCATTGTGTCTTTCTGCACTGCATAACAGTGAGTTCACAAGCTGTGCTAGTCTCACTGATTGCAATTTTCCAAACAGTTCCAAGCTTGCAAGAAGAGCAGATTCTTCAATTCTGCTCTTCATTACTGATGTTAACTCTGAAACCACTCGTTACACAACACATGCTGAGTATCTCTACATGAAGATCTAGGTTACAGAATGGCTACAGAGGGCTAAGGAGACCATCGTAGAGTTCATGTAGCTCAGAGTGGCTGGCTGGGTGAAGGCTGAGGAGGGAGGCTGGTTTAAGATGCAGAGACTCTTACAAGTAGTTTGATAAGAGATTAATGAACCACAAGCTGGTTGCAGAGTTAAGGCAAGTGACAAGATCAGAGTTTAGCTGAGTCTTTTGTCCTAAAAACTCCAGTTCCCTTAGCTCTTTACCGTAGCTCTTTGTTGTGAACCGATTACCTCTGAATTGAAGCATTCCATCCTGGAGGAAGGTTGGTTAAGACTCAGAAAGGAAGCAACTTGAGTGTTAGCAAACTGCTGAACAGTGGCCCCTCCCCAAACTTACATAACAGCAAGTTCTGCTAGAGAGACTTTCTGGCTGCTCTGGCTGCCAGGAGAGTCATGTTGAGAGCTCCATAGAGCCCACAAACTGTCACAAACTGTCACTCAGGCTGAGGTGGGCATTCTCCTGTGAGTAACCCTAATTAGGTAGCAGTGCCCTGGAGTTCTGGGCAGGGTTCTGCAGAATGTAGGCTACACTTTGAATCAGTATCCAGTGTGTGGTACTGTTTCTCCTATAGACAGAATCCATAGATTCAGGAATCTAGGAGTGGAACTGGGAATGGTTTTCTCACTACTGCCCCTAGTGACCCACGAGGAAAATTCTTACTTCTTACTCCCACCACCTGAAGATCTGCTGGCCTAAAAGTCTTGGTCTCAGAGGTGGGAACACTCCTGCAAGGAGACAACAAACATTTCCTCCAACTGAAAGCTCAGATCTAGACTACCAGAGGACACTGGATTGCTTCTCCACAGCGGAGGTAAAGATTATGTCTGGCTTGCAGGAGATCCTTTAGGGTGTCTCTTGGTACTACCATGTCCTGTGTTTAAAGTCAATGGAACTTGTTGAGGGTAGGGGATACAGAGGACGCATCACAAAGGAAGGTATCAACCAAGGTTACATGACCAGTTGCAGAAATGAAGGTTAAAACTGACGTACGTGCTTCTGTCATGTTTTGATATGAAAGTGTTTGTACATACATAGACATACATTAAACACACTCTTCATTATGTAATGTAACATGATTGAAGTAATATCATTGGTTACTCTTGCATTTAAGTTATGAGGCACAGAAAGACTAAGCATCCCTCAAGGGTATTACATCACCCATTCCATAATGCACTTTCAGTTGTTCGTGGGATAGCTATTGGCCAAATGCTGACCTGGTTACTGTTTTCATTTGGAAATTAAGGATGACATAATGAGGTGTGACTGTGTGTCGGGTTAACAGAGAAGGACTCCTGATGGCTAATGTTGGTTATCAAATGACTTCTGAGATCAACTAAAACCTAAGCTGCTGGGCACACCTGTGAGGGATTTTCTTAATCGTATTATCCTGGAGCAGGAAGACCCAACCTAAATCTGACCCACACCTTGTGGTGGCTGCCCACATAAAGGATGTGGGAGGAGTCCTTGGGTTCCACCTGCTTGTCCTTACTCTTGCTGGTAAGTCCGTCCATCCTGCTGCTGAGACATTCATTCATTAGACCCTACTTCTTTGGGATTTCAAGGTAGACTGGAGACCAGCGGCTCTCTAGACGTCCTCTAGGCTTGCTGTGCCAGACTGAGTGCTGAGACATCCAAGCACATAGCCTGAACCACTACCGGATTCTCGGTCTCTCTGGTCTGAGACAGTTATTGTTGGACTACCCATACTGCATCTGTAAGGCGGTCTAATAAATCCTTTAAAAAACATTATGCTTATTCATTCCATCAATTTTGTTGCTTTAGAGAGCGTGGCTAATGCCAACACCCTTGCGAGCTCCTACTGTTCCTGTCCCAACCTGTGCTGGGCTGGAGCCCAGGGACCTTTCGGTTGCACTTGCTCTCTCTTGTGAGGCAGGGTCCTGACCATCTTCTTATCATGTTCCCCAACTTCACACCATTTCTTTATTCCTCAGGTACCTCCTGGCTCCACTTCAGCCAGACAAATTATTCTTATCAGCCATAACTTCTCTCACCGTCTTCCCCTTTCTGGAGATTGCTATCTCCTCTGGACATGCCATCTCCACCAAAGGCTCAACCACTATGGACCACCTGGAGTCACTATTCTCTGGGTCTGGCTGGTCAAATAAACTTAGTCGTTATTTAGATAAGTCTATCCCAAGAAAGCTATGCTCTTCCTGGATGGACTCAGTTCTCACAGGGGCCTGAACACAAATTCCAGTCATGTCTGAAGCAGGTAAGGACAGAGCTCAGGACCTGTGTCCAGCACCACCAGATGGAGAACTGGACACTCCCCCTGAAGCCCTTAGATATGTCTCTACTTCACAAAATTCACCGAGGTTCCATCAGGTCACACAGTTTTGAAAGGACGATAGTGCCTCTCTGGTCACTTTCCCCTTTAGTCTCTCTCCTATTTATGTCTGCGAGGTCTGTAACCACATCTCCCGAGAAGTGGCCTGGGTGACCAACTTTGCAGAGATGTGGACACTGATACACCAGCCAGAAGCAAGCACCTCTGCAAAGCATGAGATGCTTAAGGACCGGGTTCGCCATGCCCTCGGACCTCAGCCCTCTGCCCCCCTCAGTCGTTCAGTGTTGAGACAAGTCAACTTGAAGCTGGATAATAAATGAATTCCAGCTTGAGTCTTGGCAGGATTTGTTTTGCTTGAGGAAAGTTGTTTATGCTAACGGGTCCCCCCTCTGCATAGTTCGATTTATATTAAACAGAGTCTTGTCCATCATCTGGATAGTGCTGTAAACAAGATAATCTTTGTCTACCAGGAATGAGCCTGATGCCAATAACTTTAAATAAACACAAGCACCAGTTTTGTATTTACATTGTCTGAGGTAACCGCTGGCAAGAGCTGTTAATGGCGCCATCGCCCTCTCCCTGGCTAAGGTAGTGTCGGCTTTCGGGCTGACCTTGTTCATGGAGGACTAGCTCTAGGAGGTGGGGGTTGGAGATCTTATACTTAGCAGCTGAGTGCTACACCCAGAGCTGCATTCTTTTGTGTGGCTTTAGCATTTTAAAATTCCACTTAAATATCATGACCCCTTTTTGTGCTGGGGAGAAATGGGGCATGGTTTGGAGAGGGGTCATTATTAGACACAGGAAATCAAATCTTGAGTTTGAGCTATGAATGCCTTCAAGGGCCAGGCTCTAGGTACAAGTGGGCTCCGAGGATTGTATTATTAATGAGGCCCTGACTCAGCTCTGTGGAAGGGATCAGTAGCCTGACTTGCATTCCAGTTGGAGAAAATGTGGAATTTTGCAGAAGTCTGGGTATCTTTGCAAGTCTGGCTCAACAGAGAAGCCACAGACACTAGGTCCTCTTCATGCAGTGATAACTGATCTTTGTGGGATAATAAAGAAAAAAGCCTTTTCCTTCTCTCCTGGCCTATGTTCATTGCAAAGACAGTAAGAGCCAGCTCTACTGAGTGGGCAAAGACAGTAAGAGCCAGCTCTACTGAGTGTGAGAGTCACACTCACCCCTCTCTACTCTGAAACAGACTGGAAATGTTATTTTGTGACAGTATGTGACCTTAGAAATCCTGCCCTTCTCTCCTGAGTGATGGGATCCACCACTTTGCCTGGCTGGAAATGGCTCCTGTCGTGTTGTTGTTAACAGTCTAGGCTTCTAGTGCACACAGCTAAGAAATTGGTTTGTTTGCTTACTTGCTTACTTGCCTGCTTGCTTGCTTGATTGTTTGATTGATTGATTGATTGACTGATTTTGCAGTTTTGACTTGGGGTTTCATGCAATCCAGGCTGGCTTTCAACTTTCTGTGTAACCAGGAATGACCTTGAACTCCTGTAATCCCAAATGCTGGGATTACAGGTACACACTTCAGCCCCTAGTGCAAAAGGAAGTAAACAGGATGCTTGTCCAACATCATCGAGATGAGAGACGGTGTTAGGGTTGCAACAGGAAAGAGTGCCCGAGTATTCCATAAGGAAAATCTTTCTGGTCCCTGTTTGAAACTGGTAGGAGTATGATCTTTTTTTTTAAGTCTGAAACTAAGATGAATAAACTATAGTTTCCCAACCAAACAGGAAAACCAAGCAAACAAAAAGTCCAACCTACTTTGTAAGTACACACTTTATGGTATTTTGAGTTAATTTTGAGTTAATTTTGTGTAAAAGAAACAAGCCATTGAGTGAATTATTGGACTGGGCATGGATTATAAATGGAGCCCACATGGTGATAAAGAAGGCTGAAAGTTCTAGGATTGGCTATGTAGGGACAGGCTCATGTGACTCTGAGTGACTTTAAGCAAACATTTAATTCATAAGCGATTCATTCTTCTATTCTGTAGTAAGAGTTCTTGAGCAGTTGTGACTCAATAATATGATGCATTCCAAGAGTCACATCTCTGGTGGCTTTATTAATATAAAAACATTTTAGAGTATACTTACACAAAAGAGTATAATGATGTCATAAAATCACTAAACTTGGCTTCTTGATGCACACACAAAAGAGAGACCTGGAAGCATGGTGGCTCACACCTGTAATGCAGCATTCAGGAAGCCAAGGCAGGAAAGTCTCAAATTCAGGGTCATACTTGACTACATAACAAGCCCTGTCTTAAAAATGAGAAGAAGGTGTGTGAAAATGTATCTTAATGATAAAGCACTTGCCTAGCATATACAAGGTACAGGTCAGGAGGAACCCCACTATTTTACGGTAATTTTTATAAAAATAGTAAAAGTACACTCTTAATAATGCTAAGTAGCCAACAATAAATGCCTTGGACTGAGAGCTAGCATTGTTATCCAGTGTGTGCCAGGCTTTCATGTGGTAAGGAGGTAGAGATGTTCATGCCAACAGCACCACAAACATTTGAGTAATATGCTGCACATGACTTTAGAGTGGTTATGATGTCAAGACTAAGGAGATGGCTCAGTTGGCAAAGGTCTTGCTGTGGAAGCCTGAGTACCAGCACTTAAACCCCTGGCACTCATGCAAGAAGCCAGTCGGGGCGGTGTACGCTTGCGATGCCAGCACTGGGGAGGCAAAGACAGGAGGATCCAGGTTCAGTGAGACTCTGTCTCGAAAACTAAGGTGGAGAGGGACAAAGGAGGACATCAGACATTGATCCATGTCCTCCCTGCATGTGTGCTCCTGTGTGCACACAACGCTAGTTCTCAGTCCAAGGCATTTATTGTTGTCTACAATGCCCCTAGGTGACAAGAAGCTTGGGGAGCCCCTGGTATAGATGCTGTCTGCCCCTGACAAGACCTCGTTATGTGGCACATGTCTATAGTTAGCTCTTAAGCCTACTGAGGGTTGCACGGGCTTGCATGGGGCAGCACGGAAACATACTATACTTCAAGGGCTATCTTGCTTAGTACAATGTTTACTGATAGATGCTCAAAATACATCATCTGATTAAAAAAAAAACCAAAAAACCAGTTATGGCCAGGCAGGCTAAGTTGCAGAGACAGAACCCCTTCCACTGGTTTCTGTAAGCTGGGCTTAAACAAATACCTTATAGAACTGGTGGGCAGGCTGAGAAAACCAACTTTAGGTGGAGCTTTCACACACGGTTTCCAAGCTACCATGTCAAACCAAGTCACCAAAGGAACTGCTGCTTGTACCCAAGGAACGGGCACATATGCTGCAGATTCCACAAGTCCATACTGCCTGCACCAGTAATGGAAACATCACAGACTTGTAGGACCTTCTCACAGTCCAGCAAGATCAAATCCTCCCTGATTCACCAACGGGGACACCGTATGTCAGCAACACAGGGATGCATTGGGCCCATCTCGAAGCTCATCTGCTACCCTGAAATGTATACAGCAGAAGTGGGTGGGTCAAGATAAATGATTACTACCGCATAGGGGGACAGGAGGTCAAACGCCTATTTTACAAGGGAAAGAGGATCTCAAGAATAGAGTGGCAAATAGGAATCCACAGTAGGTCCCATCTTTATGTGGGAGATGACTCCATCACTAGAGGTGGCAAGGATGGGAGAAGAAGCAGCCTGGTAGGCAGTGCCACACAGCAGGGACCTCTGAGCTGCCTTGGCTCCCTCCCATAGTTCATGCTGAGGGGAGTTGTGGTTCTAGTCTCAACAGCCATAAGCAAAGAGGTGGCTTCGAGAAAAATCTCAAAGCTCAGGAGAGAAAACTCCTTCTCTCATGTCTGCCCTGCTTGAGGTGTATGGTTATTTTCTGATGAGGCATCCTGAAATTATGTGGGCTTTTGGTTGTCTGAGCTCCAGACTGCCTATGTATTCTCAGTAAAATTACCTTCTCATCTCAAAACACATAAACAGGAAAAGCAAGCAAGCACACAGTATGTCTTCTCTCTAGGTAGACCTCCTAGCCACAGCCTGGCTTAAGGCAATTGGAAGCCTTAGAAAGTGATTTCAATCCCAGCTCCACAGAAGGGGGATAGACTATGGCCAAGGACAAAGAAGGGTCATGGACTATCATGAAAGAGTTGCCAGATCTGGTATTGCTCCTCAGCTTCCTGACAACTGCTTGCTGAGATCCAAACAGATGCACGTATATGGCTTCAGTCCATATTCACTGGGCCCTGAGGCTTTGTAGCAGCCTGGTACATTCCAGAGGAAGGACATGGCAGAGGAGGTCTGCTCACTTCAAGGCAGCCAGAGAAGCAAGCACATTGCCTTCCTGGCCCAGTGTTCTTCTACTGAGCCCTACCTCCCAAAGCTGACACTACCTCTCAATGCACCTCAGGCTTCTGGCCAAGTATTTAGCATAGGGGCCTATGGGGAGTGTTTACCTTCCCAAACCAAACACTAACTATTACCCTGGTGCCTACCTAGGTTTCAGATCTGCACCAGGTAGTTTGGATTTTGACTACTCTCCTCCTTCCAGGATCTCAAGGTAGCAGTACTGGGAGATGAGACCTGGAGAAAGGTTTTAGGTCACTGGGGGAATGCCCATATCTCTCCCTCTTCCTCTCTTTTCTCTCTTTTGTCCTCTGGGCTGTGGCACTTGTGGATTTTCTCTGTTAGACATTGCTGCCGTGATGCACACTGCCTCTCACAGGCTCAAAAAAAAAAAAAAAAAAAAAAAAAAAAAAAACTGGGCCAAGTCCATCTCTGTCCAGAGCCTTCAAAACTGTGAGTCAAAAGAAACCTTTGTCTTTTATAGGTTGATCTTCCTGAGTATTTGCTACAGTAGCGAAAAGCTGATTCACACAACAAAAATGTGCGAGTGGACTTCTTTAATCAGAAGCTGCCCTGCCGCAGCTCAGCGGGCCAGGGCTGCTCCAGCGGTGGCTGGGCTCCAGGCTCTGCTGCCCAGAGCTGGCCGCTCATGCCAAGTCCTGCTTCGTTCCGTCTCAGCAGTGCCGTAAATACTTCTTGGATTTAACTGCTTCATTCTTCCTGCACACACTGGAGCGCTCACACTGAAATAAAAGAAGCTCAGCATCTTCCCAAGTTCCCACAGGGCTCCAGTTGGATCCAACTTACTCCTGTTTGAAGTCTACTGTCAAGGATGGGTACCAGTGAGGTGAAAGTAAATAGTCTTGCCGATGTTTCCTAAAAGAAGTTCGCAGCTAATTGCCTCCTCCCACAGCTCTGTCTCCTGTGCCCAACAGTTCCTTATTTGATAAAGGCAAATACTACTTCCAGCCAGGCCGGACTCCCTCAACTGCGCTGGGAAATAATTAATGTCCCAAGGCAATGTGGGAAGGGGTGGCCAGTGGGTGGGACCCAACCCAACCCTATTCTGGAAGAGAATGAGTGGTTTGTTTTTTTTGTTTTTTTCTGTCACCCTACATAAACGTGATTTCAATAATTCTGTTTGGCTCCCATGTCCCATAAAAGCTGTTTTGGGGTGGCCCCAGCTTTGTGTGTGTGTGCTCCTTAGTTATGGGGCACATATTTGAAGCCCCCCTCTGACTTCCATTATAGGTTTTTCTGGTTGCCAGTCATGGCCAGTTTGTCAGAGAGAGGATGGAGAGGAAAGAGAGGAGGGGGAGAGAGAGGAGAGGGAGAGAGAAAAAAGGAGGGAGGGGATGGGAGGGACAGAGAGAGAGAGGGGGAGAGGGAGAGGGAGAGGGAGAGAGAGAGAGAGAGAGAGAGAGAGAGAGAGAGAGAGAGAGAGACCATGAGCTAGGAACAGGGAGGGAGGGAGGGCATGCAGAGCTGCCTTTGTGTGTGGTCCCAGGCTGGTCCTCCCTTCATGAAATCCCGGGCTTCATTCCTGGCTCTGGTAAACTTGAGCGTCACTTGAATGAGTCCCTTATCCATTTTCTAAACACTGAAGAGGTTTGAAAGGGCCCTGTGGGCAGACTGTTACTATCGGCGAAAGCAAACAAGCCAGCGTATTTAGCTAAGCATTTTAATATTTAAACATCATAACTCTCAGCTATGCAGGAGCAGTGGCGGGCAGCCAGGAAAGCTGGCCGAAGGGACTGGAGCTGCAAGTGTTCCTTCAGGTGGGTCTTGCCGTCCTTTTGAGGAGCCAGCCGGCACCTTCCGACTTCCCACTGGCTGTAGACCTGTGTGACTCCGGTGGCAGCTTGCAAGGGGAGTCACTCAGTCTTGTCATGATCCGATGTGGTTTGAACCTAATTCAGTGCTTCCCCCTTCAAAACGTAAACGTCTAAGCAGACCCCAGGAGAAAAAGGAAACGGGAGGCGGCAGTGCAGGAACATGAGCTGTGGGCTCGGCATCAGGACCAGGTACAGCAAATATTATCCCTGTGGATGCGGCCTGTGCTCCCCACTCCCGGACTGAGGCCATAAAAACCGGCCTGGCCAGGGGCTGTGACAGACCACAGCTCCTCCACAGCGCTGAGGACCCCTCCCAGCCGGGACAGGATGGCACCAGACACCCGCCCACCAGACTCCATCCCACCAGCTGGAAGTGGCTTTCTGGTTTATGGAGCAAGACGGACCTGTAAAGTCAGTAATTCTCAGCGGCCAGAAGAAAGTCAGCGCCCCGCCCCCACTGGAGCCTGGGGAAGCTTCTGGAACCCCGCAGGCAGCTGAGCCAGCCGGAGCTCAGCCAGGCCTCCCAGGCCAGACTCCCCCGGTGCCACCCGAGGGGCTGAATGGGCTCCCTGTCTGCCAGAGCAAACAAGACCCCTGGGCAGGGCGCTGGGGAACAGCCTGGCGCAGAGCGGGCCGGAGGTTACACAGGCCACAGGGGAGGACAGGGAACGTTTTTCTCTCTGGGCATTCCACTGGGGAAAGCCTGCCAAGGGCTTTGCCAAGGAGCTCAGCCGGCCCCACCATTACGGATGCACCAATAAATGGCTCCATTCACAGAGGACAAGGCCCAAAGGGCCTTTCTAGTGCAATGCCTGCCCATTCCCCAGCCAGAGCCACTTCTTGCCAACCGTAGGCTGCCACCCAGAGTCCCTCCTCCGGCTAAAGCTCACCCAGCTGCTCTGGGTTCTGAGATACTTTTCCTGGCACAAACTTGCAGCTTCCCATCTACACAAGTGTGGATCTGACCTGCAGGGCGAGTCTGGGAATTAGTGGGGACTGGCTGGGTATGGCTGACATTGTTCCGACTTCAACTTTGAAGCAATTTTCAAGTTATCTAGCTTTGCTAACAGCCCTAGGCTGCTTGGGGGCTAGGTGGGAGGGAACTCCCTCTGGCAGGAAGTTGGGGTGTATGGGAAGGGGCAGAGGAAGGCCCTATCTTTCAGCCTCTTGCTTGCCCTGAGACCCACCCCATTCGGGAGACCGAAATGGGGAAGGGGGTGGAGTTCAAACTCCTCACGTAAACTATTGCCGCATTCCTGTCTGTTTATCATCGCTGGACTAACCGTGATTCAAATACAATGTATACGCTGTGTATATACTTGCTGTACCTAGTAGTTCAGGGAGCAGACAGCAAACACCTCAGTGCAGACTGAGAACACAGACACAATTTCCCTCAAGTGTTTTTCATCCACAATCCGTTGAATTAGATGTGGAACCTGTGGATGTGGAGGCTGGACTGTCACCGTCCGCCTCCCGTGACTCTCTTGGGCCCCAACCACAGGCAGCTCTGAGGTCCCATCCTTTACAGTACCGTGGGCTTTGACACTCAACCTTCAGTACACCTGGCTGAAGTCTGCAGGAGCCTGTGCTCAGCATCATTCCAGGGCTCACCAGCTTGCAGGAGGTAGGAAGACCCATTTGCCATGTAGTATGTTAGGAGTCTGGGTCTTGGGACTACATTGCTATATGGGCCTCCCAAGAAGGTTGTGAGAAGCTGGGCTCCTTGAGTCTGTGAGTTTAGAGGACTTTGTTTCTCCAAAACACCTACAGGATGGGGGGGGGGAGGTTGAACACAGTGGGTGTTCAGAAAATTTTTTTTCTTTTACTTCATTTATTCTCAAGGTAAGACAATGAAAAGTATAGAGGGTAAGAGAGAGGAGTTGGAGGAACAGTTTCCAGCTCACATTTAACCCAAGAAGGGCCTGCAGCGGGTGTCCAGGTCAGGTTTGCTCCAGTTGTGCAGGAACCAGGACGCTGTGTTGTGGAGAAATGCTAGAGCAGTTGGGGCAGTGAAGCCATCTGCTCTCGCAGAGGCAGATCTGCAGCCCGAGCTCATTTCATTCCTCCCTGTGAAGTGATACTTACGTTGACCTTCCTATTACCCAGCCTCTACCCACGAGGGCTCGACTGAACCCAGGGCCCCATTCACGCTAGGCGCTAGGCGAGCCCTGGACCGAGTGAGCTACACCTTAGGCTGCTTTTAACTTTTCCTTTTCCCTCTTGATGGCCTTACCACTCTATAAACGCAGGTTACCCACTGTTTCGCTGAGTTCCTCCCAACCCCTTTTTGGTTTTTGGAGATAGGATCTCTACAGAGCCCTTATGTCTCTGTGTATACCAGGCCGGCCTGAAACTCACCGAGAGCTGCCTGCCCCTACCTCTGGAGTGTTGGGATTAAGGGTGTGTACCTTGCCCCTCCATACCCTTTTCTACCTCAGGAAAATCATAGCCCACCGTGAGGGGCAGCAAAGACTACATGGCTTTGCTGTCCTGAGGGCTCTGCTGAATTAACTTCTTTTTTAATTGTCCTGTGATCATGGTACTATCTGGTCCCATGAATCAATCAAATGTTGTCCCTTTTATGTCCTGCTTCCTTAATGATGTCTTCCAGTTCTTGAAATCTTGGAGGACCTCAACTGGAAATAACCAAGTTTCCCAAATGGCCTGTATGAGTCAGCCCATTGGGGGCCAATTTCCCTCCCAGTGGGTCCCTTGTCTCAAGGAAAGATGAGGAATTAGATTACTGGGTCCCTTTGCTTTCGTGGCTCTTGGCTGATTTCGTCTGTACCTCCTGAGCCAGAGTCTGAGAGCCTCTTTCAATTCTTGTGGAAAGCTATTTCCAATTCAATCAGTTTGTGGTACAGTACACCCTAATTATGGGTTTCCTGGACTTCGACTGAGGTCCTGTCTGCATGCTGAGTCGTGGGTTCTCCCTTTCTCTGTGTTGAAGATGTGACTTTAGTGATCCCTTCTGCACTTGTACATTATTCTCTCTCCTTGTTATCCAGTGTCCTCTACCTCTTCCTCGACTTCCAGAGACTAACGCAGAGGATGTCACCCACATGTCTTTTTCTCACTGGGCTCTCTCCCCTTCCGCGGGCAGGTTCCTTAACCTCAGTCGCTCTCATACTGCCCGTAGCAGAGATCACAAACTTCTGCTGCCTGCTAACAATTCCATCCAATATGTCTGACTTTCAGAGACTGCAGTGTCTTCTCTAACTCTTGGTCCATTTTTGATCACATAGTACCATCACTGTCCTCACTCAGAGGACTCCCATTCATCAAGGGGTCCCCTCATATCTTATAAAAGAATACAACCATTTGGGATTCCCCGTAGGGTAGTCAACATTCAGCTAGTTCAGCCTTAGTCACACGTCTTCCTGCCTGTAGTAGAAGGTGTCTGATGACTATGGGCACAGCAATAACAATGAGGAAGACAGACCATAGTGGGGTCTGTCCATAGATAGACCACCCTCGGGAGACTCAGCCTCCGCTGCCTGTCTTACTATGCATAACAAAGGCCATGCAACTTATCTCCCAGAAATCTCTGATTCTTTATGTTCATGTCCAGGTACCAAGCGTGTATGACTTTTCCTGAGGAGTCTGTGTCTACACACTGCAGATAGAGAGAACAAAAATACATGAAATTAGTGATTCCATCCGATTCCAGCTTGGTGAACTGTTGTAGAATATTATTTTAATTAGGCAAAGATATGTTATATTTGTTTATGCTTCAGGATATTATTTTAACTGTGTACACGTGTGTTATTTTTGTTTTGCTATATTTGTTTAACGATGTAAGGATATATGTTTAATTATGTAAAGATATATTACATCGGTTTCACCTTGCCTGCCTAAGGCACCTGATTGGTCTAATAAAAAGTTGAATGGCAATTAGCTAGGCAGAGAAAGGATAGATGGGGCTGGCAGGGAGAGAGAATAAATAGGAGGAGAAATTTAGGCTTGAGAGAGGAAGGAAGAATGAGAGAAGGGGTCGCCTGGGGCCAGAAGCCAGGCTGATGGCCGCCAGCAGACACAAGAAGCAGTGAAAGTAAGAACTAGAGAAGTAAAGAAGATGATAAGTCCTGAGGCAGAAAGTAGATCAAGAGAAACAGGTTAATTTAAGTTAAAAGAGCTAGTCAGAAATGTGCCTAAGTATTCAAAACTAATAATAGTCTCTGTGTCATGATTTGGGAACTGGTTGGTGGCCCAAAAGGAAGGAAACCTAGTATAGTGAACCAATGAGTTTAGTTGGGGTAACACAGAGGAACATGAGTGAGGGGCTTCCTGCAAGACTATGGGTAACTTGCAGCTAGACCAAGAGTCCCTTCCTCTCTCAGCAATTGTTAGCTACTCCCATATCCTGGGGAGGGAGGGACATCTGGAACCTGTGTGTCAGGTGCTCTTTCAAGATGGTAAATTACGTCATAAAAGCAACATTCCCAAACACTACAGCATCAGCTGAATGATTTCTATTCCATCTTCAGTCCCTAGTCTTCATTGTGAAGATGGTTTTGGGAGAGCAGATTTGGGGAAGGGATTAGAATCTTGTAGAAACAGGAGACAAATGAGGGATCTCCAAGACAGGGAGTCAGGAGGTGGGTCTTTGCTAGCCAATCGCCAGGACCTTGGCCTTATACTTCCTTCTTACAGAACTGTGAAAACTAAACTTCTATTTTTAAAACTACCCAGTCTGTGGCATTTGTTACAGAACTTTAAAAAAAAAAAAGTGACCATATATGATGACTTAAACCACAATGCAATGCCATAGAATGAACTGGAATGTCCATGTGCTGGATTGAAATGATCTTTAATATGTAGTAAGTAAAATCAGAAAGGGCTCAAGCCGTGGGTGTAGATTAATTCTTTTTATGTATATAGAAGTACATATAATCTTCACTGGTTGAAGAGTTGAACATTTTTTTGCAAGCATACAATTATCAGTATTTCTTTTGGAGAGGGCCATCAGTAACTTCATTGTACATTTATTTTTTAAATTTAATTTAATTGTATATTTGTATGGCATTTTGTCTGCGAGTATGTCTGCGCACCATACATATGTCTGGTGCCAGTGGAAACCAAAAGAGGGATTGGATCTCCTGAAACTGGAGATAGTTACAGTTGTAAACCACCACCCAGGTACTAGAAGTTAAAGCCAAGTCCTCTGGAAGAAAAGACAGAGAGGTCTTAACTTCTGAGACATCGTTTTAGTCCCATTGGCCATTTCTTTGTACTGCTTGGGTTTGTTTTTGTTTTACACTGTGTGATGGTGCTTTTTGTCCAGATGAGAACCACATATGCTGGCTACTTAAGGTGACAGACACTTGGAGAGGAAGTTGACCTGTAGGGAAGGAGGCAGAGACCTTTGCCTGAGTTCAGCATCCTTCTGACACTACAGGCAAGCTGAGCTCAAGCTGTTTCCGATTAATATCACAGTCTTGCAGATGAATGGAATGTAAACCGCATACCAATTACAAGAATCCCAAGGAGGAAACTCCCTCTTCCCTCTGTCTGTCCACCCACTTGTCCGACCACCCACCCACACAACTGCAGTGTCTCTCAAGGGCAGAAGGGGAGAGGGAGGAGGGGAGGGGGAGGGGAAGTGGTCAATGGGTGGCAGAGGAGACAGTGAACAAGAGCAGCCCTAGTGCTCCTGGTGCTAACAATACCGTGTCTGTGAGCAAATCTCTTCCTTCCTTCCTTCCGTGGTGACTCTCATTCTCTGGAGGGAGGTTTACATCCGTGAAGACTTTTGCCCACAGTTACAAAGCCAGGGTCAGCATGGAAAATAATTCTCTTTCCTGTGCTGGAACAGAACTGTACACCCATGAAGCTGTCTCCAGAGTGGTAGCAATAGGCTGGTGAAACACCCTAGCAGAAACACCTCCAACAACCTCTGTTCAACCACGGCAGAAGTGCAGTGTGTCATTCTGTCAGTCACTGGAGAAGGAGGACACTCTTTGTGGCTGATTGGACACCACCAACAGGATGGTTCTATAATCTACAGTGTCTGTTAGGAGATCTGAAACTGTGATTGTGTCCCTAGGATCACAACTGCATCCCAGCTAACTTAAGGCATGTCCGTTTTACTCTTGATCTCAGGCTGATTAGGGTCACTTTGTACTTTATAGTCAGGGCCCCTTTGCTAGCCAAGCACGCTCTCACTGAACTAGCTGCTCAGCTGGAGGACCATGCATCCTTGAGCAGAATGTAAATCAGCCAGCCAGCAAAGTTTTCCTTGGTAACTTTTTATAGGGAGACTATGCATGTTCATTAGGCCACTGACTTTGGGAGAGAATGGGAAATGCTACATCCACCAGATTGAAGGAAGCCAGGAAGAAGAGATAAAAGTAAATGTGGAACCATCAGAGGCAGGAGTCAGAGCCTGGGAGGCACAAACTGGGATTCCCAGGTTCTTGTGTCCAGGAAGACAGTGCTGGACCAAGGATGCATGGATACTGGCAGAAACAGACAGTTTATTAAGGAAGGGAAAGACACTCCTAGGATGTAGGCCAGAGCCCAGAAGATTTAGAAGCCCAGTGGCTCTGGGTCATTAGCATCTCAATTTTCATGGGTCATTCTTGCTCACTTACAGGTCTCAGATTTTCCTCCTGCTCTGTCCCTTATACATGGCTCTTAGTTGTCTGTCCTTTCTCTACCATCGCTTTACTAGCCATCTCCATGCTAACCAACATACCTTTCTCCTCTTGGCTTCTTCACCTGCCACAAAACCAAAAGGGCTTGCTGGATGGGAAAGCGAAATGGCCACACACATTTGGTACCGTGAGGGAAAAGGGAGCCAGTCCAGAGGCCCCAGCTGCACCCTTGCAACAGATGGATCTGAAGGCAAGGTGCGTATGCAGGAGAAAGGGTGCTATCAGGAAGGATAGTTGATCAAATGCAAGGAAGGAGGAGAGGTTGGGAGCTTGCGGCAGACCAGAGAAAAGACAGGAAGCTTCTCCCACTGCTCTACAGTGCTGGGAAGCATTCTCTCTGGCCGCTTCATGGCACAGTTCTCTGATGCTCTGCTGGCCCCTACAGGGATGCATTGTAAGAAACATGAATGAAGCAGACATCTCTGCTCCCGGGTTCCCACAGATCAAGCAAGCTAAACTCCTAACTGACTCCTGTGGTGCCGAAAGGTCCCCGTACCTAAGAGCCACAGAGAGTGCAACAGAGAAGGTTCTGAGCCATGCTCCCAAGCAAAGTGCTTTCTACTTGGGGAAACCTCTAACTGCAAATAAGAGAACATGCAAATGAGAGAAAGGCTGGATTGCCAGCAGAGAGGAGAGGCAGAAGGGTAACCATAGCTGTTGATCTGAGAAGGCTGTGTCCCTGAAGAGACTGTGAAAATGCTAGCCAACATTTACACGATATAAGCTACCCCTGGCTGGCATGGCTTTAAGCATATTCTAGTTAACTTCCTTCACACTCACCCAGACCTGCGAAATAGTCACCCAATGTATGACCATTAGCATAATTTCCATTTTATGGATGAGGAAACTGGGACATAAAGTGATTTAGTGATGGTCTCAAGGTCATACTGAGAGTAGATATATAGTTAGTGCCTACCAAATTGCTATACAATTAGCAGCTTAAGCAACCTCCGCCCTTGTCTCCCAGGGTCTGAGGGTCAGGATCTGGATGATCTAGCACAGGGTCTCTCATGAGCTGCAGTCCAGTGGTCCAGCAGGAAAGGACCCATGGCTGTCAGCAGATAGCTGCTATTCCCACGGTAGTGTTAGTTAGTTAAACCGATAGCCTCAGTGCCCAGTGACTGTTGGCCAGAGACCACTTGGCCCCTTGCCTATGATCACTGACTTACAAACAGCATCTGTGTCCTCAGGGTTAGTTAAAGAGGGCACCAGCTTTAAGGAAAGTCAGTCTCGGGCACCACCCATGGCAGCTCATCACAGTTGCTACCTTCACTTGTAAGAAGCAACAAAGCCTCATGTATGCTCTGCAGTCAGGATGCAGAACAGACGGGTGCGGTGGGGGTGGGGGGTACGTCTAAACCCAGGCAGCCTGTCTCCAAATCCTCAGAATCAGTAAGTTCCCTCGTACCAGACCAAGGCAACTTAAGGGAGGGAAGGCTTGTTTTGGCTCACATCTGAGCTTATAATCTGTCGTGGTGGGGTAAGCATGGAGACGGAAGCACAAAGGGTCACATTTTATCCCCAGACAGGACAAGAGAGAGATGAATACAGGTGCCAGGCCACTCTCTCCTTTTTGTATAGTCCAGGACCCAAGCCTGTGGGATGACGCTGCCCACAGTAGAACAGGTCTTCCCGTTTACAAACAACCTCACAGCATGCCATTCCTTTGTTTCCAATGTGATCCTAGAGCCTGTCCAATTGGCGATCGATATAAACAACCATGGTTCTCTGTGAGCCCAGGTTTCTATTGCTGTGAGAAAATACCCACGGCAAACAGTTCATGGAGGGAAGGCTGACTTTGTCTCAGGTGCAGAAGCTTCAGTTCACCATGACTTCGTCAGGTTGCTTTGCAGCTGTGGAGAAAGAGTTCATTTGAGGGGAGCATGTGATGGAGAGGACTGCTCATATCACAGTGGCCAGAAAGCAAAGAGGAAGAAAAGGAGCTGGAACCCCAGCATCCCCTTTGAAGCCCCTGCATTGACATAACTCCTTCCACTAGACTCCACTGTTGTAGGAGAGGCCGCTTGTTTGTTTCCCAGCTGCCCGGCAGCTCAGATCCAAAATAATCACACAGAAACTATAATATTTGTAATACTGTTTGGCCAATAGCTTAAACATATTTCCAGCTAACTCATATCTTAAATTAACCCATCTCCATTAAACTGTGTATTGCCATGAGGCTGTGGCTTACCGGGTAAGCCGGCAGGGCTATAGGGCTTCTTGAATCTGCCTTCTTTCTCCCAGCATTCAGTTTAGTTTTCCCTGCGTAGCTAAGCTCTGTCTTATCAGGCCAAGCCAGTTTTCTTTATTCACTAACCAATAAAAGCAACACATAGACAGAGGACCTCCCACTTCACTCCACTCCTATGCTTAAGGAGAGGCAGAAACACACTGTTCTGCTCATTTTGGTTAGCACATATGCCTTTAGGAAGTCAGAGATGATGCATTGCTGTGGTTTAAATATGGAATTTCCCCCACCGACTCCTTGGTCACCAGCTCATTACACTAGCTCATGACACTCTTCTGAGAGGTTGTAGAACCTTCAGGAGGTGGAGGCTCCCTCTTTCTGTCTTCTCTCTGCTTCCTGACTGCTGACACAATGTGACCAGCTGCCCCAGGCTCCAGCAGCCATGCCTCCTCTGCCATATGCCTCTTAACTGTAAGCCATCACAGATAAAAGTAACTAATGCAAGTGCCCTTGGATACTGCCACTAAAATTGTGTGGAAGACTCAGGTACCCCGGGAAGATGGTCATCTTATACAGCCAGGTGGGGGAAAAACCTTGCCAAAGAGCCTGTAGGAGTGTGATTACCACTTTAAAACCCACATGTCCTTACCAGGAAGAAAAAGGCTGAAAGCATAAAAGAAAACTCCTTCTCATGACGTGATGGGCACAGACCAAAACCACAGGGCTGTGTTAGCACACCCTTGCAATCCCAGCACTTGGGAGGTAGAGACAGGAGGATCAGAAGTTCAAGGTCGTCTTCAGCTGTGCAGTGTTTGAGGCCAGTCTAAGCTACATCACAGAAGCACCTACCAAGAACAACAACAACAAAAGAAAAAAAAGACAAGGTAAACAGGATTGGCTTTGTCTCAGTGCAGAAGCTTAGAGGGCTCACAGTGAGACCTTGGGTGGTGTGTTATGACCTTCACCAAAGCGGTTACTTTGTCCTTCCCAAATTCTCTCCTTTTCTCTAAAGATGGGGGGGGGGGCTAGTGGTCAGAGCAGAAGCAATCAGTAATGTAGCCCTGGTACAAAGAGAGATGTAGAAATCAAAAAAAGAGACCAGTCCACTCCCTAAAAAGGTGGAAGGCGAGGGTAGACATCTGAGGTTGTCCTATGATTTCTGCACGTGCCATAGGACAGACATACAGAGAGAGAGGGAGAGAGAGAGAGGGAGGAGGAAGAGAGAGGGGGGGAGAGGGAGAGAGGGAAGGAGAGGGAGAGAGGGAGGGAGAGAGGGAGGGAAAGAGGGGGAAGAGGAGGGGGATTGACTTGAAGAAGAAAGGACAATGCCTCCAGCTTGACAGTCCAGGTGCTGGGTGGCCACCTTCCAGAGACGGCTCCCACCTGTGAACCTTTATTAAATTACTAAGAGCCACTCTGTTGCCTGTGCAGTTCAGTCTTTCTGAGTCATGAGACAAAGGACTCCAGCCACTGGCCTGGGGAGGCGCTAGTGGCTCCTGGTTTCCCAGGATTCCCCACACACCAAACTATCGCCCATTTGAGGCTCTCTGCCACACTCAAGGACCTCTGTCTCCCTCTCCTCCATGTTGTCCTCTGTTGTCCCTTCCTCCCTCTTGTTCTCTTCCTTTGGAAACTGCTACGCGTCCTGACAGCTCACAGTGGAAAGGGACTCTACCCAGGATTTTCTACCTTGAACATGTGATTCAGATGGAATTTGAGGTTTGGGACTTTTGAAGTTGGAGGCTGTTAGGGAGGAATACATGCATTTTGTGTTAAAAAATGTGAATTTGAGGGGTGCAGAGGCAAAATTCCATGCCCCATTAAATGCTATAAATAATCCCTTTGCACTCTGCAGGGAGGTGGGACCTCTGTGAATGCTTAGGTCACAGGACTCCCTTCATGAACAGATTAATGCTGCTGTAAAAGGGTTTGGGGGGGTGGGGTCATTCCTTCCTTCTGTTTCTCTGCCACTTGAAGTCATGACATCCATCTTCTGGAAAGGTATAGCTACAGCCATGCTTCTACCTTGATCTTGGGGTTCCTTTAAAGAGTCACCTACTTATTTACTCATCCATTAACATAATGTGGGGGACACATGCACCATTGTGTTTGTGACGGTCAGAGGACAACTTCTCAGAACCTTGTTTTGAGGCAGAATGTCTCTTGTTTCTTCTACTGTGGAATTGAACCTCCAGCTGATTGTCTACCTCCACCTCTCCAGGAGTGTTGGGATTACAGATGCCCTTGTATCTGTCAGATTTGAGAGGAAGGTGCTTCTATCTGCTGAGCCACCTCTCTGACCCCTTCAGTCTCTATCTGACTTTTTATTTATCCTTTGGTCATTTAATACATGAGTGCAATGTATTTGGATCATATTCCTCCATCCTGCCCAAAAGTAAATGGGACCCACACACAACTCCTTAGGCTCCCCCCGGAAGACTACTGAATGGACCCAGTAGCCAACACTTCAGGGAAATATCTGAACCCTGCTGTTACCCTCCTTCCTGCCACCCATGTGGCTGTTTTTAAATATGACTTGAACTTGAAGCTCTTTCCATTTGTAAAAATTCTTTCCCCAAATGCTCTTTCCAATAACAATATTCCCATGTGTGCCTTTTGCTTCTGATATTTTTCTTATAAATCAAACTGCTGAAACAGAGTCCTCTTGTCCTAGGGCTTTTGTGCCCACAGATGATCCTAGGCCCCCCACCTGTGTCAAGGGACCCCAGAAAGGTTTGGCTGCGCTCTTGTCATTCCTTTATCGTACAGGATATGACAGTCTGTGTAGGGCTCAGGACCAGATGTGCAGTAGCACATTCCCCACAGCCAATGAGTCTGCAAGCTCCACACAGTGTGTCTAAGTGCAGTGTGCAGTCCTGCCCTGATCTCCACCTTTGGTAAAGGGGACACACGAAGCCAGGTTGTCTTCAGAGTCTTTGTTTCCAGAACCAAGAGCTGGAGCAATGTCTTTACGGCACCCGGGATGGACACAGTCCTCTTTGGTAGGACTCCATGGGAGTGCCAACGTGCCACTAAGATTTAGCTCCACTTCCTTGCAGGACACCCTGGTGGCATCCCATCACCCAAGGATACAGGGTGTCAGATTAAGACATGGGTGTAGCAGTCTGACTCTGGGGTAGGTTTCTCCTCCCAGAGAGGGTGGGTGTCCTCTCTGCTACATGGAGATTCGAGACAGGTTCAGTGTTCCTGTGCCTAGAGGCATATAACTCATTTGTTTTCAAAGAATGGTCGCTACTTGTCTTGGAGATGTGACTGTGATGAGCCCTTCCCTTTCACAGCACCCTGTCGTCACGAAACAGTTTGCATTCATTGTGAGCCCTCAGCACTTTGTTTTAACTTCTTAGTCAATATTGCATTTTCCTAGTATAAAAAAAGCATAAACAGAAATGTAAACATACTCATATGTATGTATATACACATATGTACTATATATGTATATATATNCCAAAAGTAAATGGGACCCACACACAACTCCTTAGGCTCCCCCCGGAAGACTACTGAATGGGCCCAGTAGCCAACACTTCAGGGAAATATCTGAACCCTGCTGTTACCCTCCTTCCTGCCACCCATGTGGCTGTTTTTAAATATGACTTGAACTTGAAGCTCTTTCCATTTGTAAAAATTCTTTCCCCAAATGCTCTTTCCAATAACAATATTCCCATGTGTGCCTTTTGCTTCTGATATTTTTCTTATAAATCAAACTGCTGAAACAGAGTCCTCTTGTCCTAGGGCTTTTGTGCCCACAGATGATCCTAGGCCCCCCACCTGTGTCAAGGGACCCCAGAAAGGTTTGGCTGCGCTCTTGTCATTCCTTTATCGTACAGGATATGACAGTCTGTGTAGGGCTCAGGACCAGATGTGCAGTAGCACATTCCCCACAGCCAATGAGTCTGCAAGCTCCACACAGTGTGTCTAAGTGCAGTGTGCAGTCCTGCCCTGATCTCCACCTTTGGTAAAGGGGACACACGAAGCCAGGTTGTCTTCAGAGTCTTTGTTTCCAGAACCAAGAGCTGGAGCAATGTCTTTACGGCACCCGGGATGGACACAGTCCTCTTTGGTAGGACTCCATGGGAGTGCCAACGTGCCACTAAGATTTAGCTCCACTTCCTTGCAGGACACCCTGGTGGCATCCCATCACCCAAGGATACAGGGTGTCAGATTAAGACATGGGTGTAGCAGTCTGACTCTGGGGTAGGTTTCTCCTCCCAGAGAGGGTGGGTGTCCTCTCTGCTACATGGAGATTCGAGACAGGTTCAGTGTTCCTGTGCCTAGAGGCATATAACTCATTTGTTTTCAAAGAATGGTCGCTACTTGTCTTGGAGATGTGACTGTGATGAACCCTTCCCTTTCACAGCACCCTGTCGTCACGAAACAGTTTGCATTCATTGTGAGCCCTCAGCACTTTGTTTTAACTTCTTAGTCAATATTGCATTTTCCTAGTATAAAAAAAGCATAAACAGAAATGTAAACATACTCATATGTATGTATATACACATATGTACTATATATGTATATATATACACATACACATATATATGAGTAAGTATGTAAATCTATGTAGACCCAAATGCTGTATAGTTGCACTCATGTATATGAATGTATGAATGTGGACACACACACGCACATCTATAAATGACTGCAGAATGACTATATTAAGCAGGAACTAGCAATGGGACGATGGGGAAGTTACCATTTCTGTCCAGAAGCATCACATCTTTCTTTTCTTTTTTCGACACAAGGTCTCTCTGTATAGCCTTGGCTGACCTGGAGCTTGCCATGTAGACCAGGCTGGCCTCAACCTCACAAGGATCCACCTACCTCTACCTGCTGAGTGTCGGTGCTAGGAACCAAACCCAGATCCTCAGCAAGAACAATAAGTGTTCTTAATGGCTGAGCCACCACTCCAGCCCCATGGGGATGAGCAAGTCTTCTGAGGGACTACACTGGGGTTTGCAGGGAAGGGAAACCGTAGGGAGGTAGCTTGAATCTGGTAACCAGGGCCCTGCTTTTGTAAAGCTCCAGTCCCCAGACTGATTAACTTGCTTTTCTGGATTCTCACTCCCCCTTTCCTATCAGCCCACACTCTGTGGGGCCATGTGCTTACTGTCTCCTGGCCTCCTTGTCAATCATCTAGTTCCCTTAGCTACCCCTAGCAACGGCCAAAGCGGGAGGGAAATTTCTGTCCTTCTTTCTTTGTGCACTGACTTTTGTGAAGGTGAAACTTCCCTACTTAGCGATGGAATGATTGTGGGGGTGGAGATTTCATCTGAAATGTGCGGTGATGGCTTTGTGGTGGCTCCTGGGTCCTGGTCACTGTGTGCAGCCTTGAGGGTTCACACAGAAGGGACTCTTAGCGACACCCTCCTTCCTCTGCCTCTTCCCTTGTCCCTGCAGGTCCAGCACTGAACCAGATACCTATTAAATATTAGTTGGAAAAACAATGAATGAGGCCAAAACTTCAACATTTCCTAATGAAAGTTATTAATTGGGCTTCAAGTTTAGGTGGCTACTCCATCCTGCACTCCACAATCCCTTCCCACAGTTCATTTAACCAATTTAATTGGTTATTTTCCCCTCTGATTCTGCCTTCCTAATCAGCTATTATAATAAAAAAAAATCAGGTATGTACCTTGACTGACAAGGGCAAAACTAACCCAAGAAGAGAAGCAGCATGCAGTGTTTTATCTGAGTCCTAGCATAAAGAACGAAACATTTTTCTTTTTGAGGTAATAAACCTCTCCATAAAATATTTGCCCAGTGACTATTTCCTACCTATAAGTGGGTATTGTGGGGAGACGAGGAAGCTATTCACACATGTATTTATGGAGGAAAGATATTTTAAATATGTTTCAACCAATAATAATGTAAAAATACCCAAGAGCCCTGTGATGTGGAGCCAGGAAGGGTCTACGAGGTGAGGTGACGTCTGCCCCAGTCCCCTGTGTCCCATGTAGAAATGTTTCAAATATAAAATAAACTAATAACTGGGAAGCTGGAAGGATGGAGGGCCTTTGCCCTTAGTAACTTTAAAGGGACACAAACTGCATCTAAGTAAGAAATACATCAGCATTTCAAGGAAAGGGGGATTTGAAGCACTAGAGAGATCTGATGTTGTTTTGGGTTTTGTTTCTTAAGGCAGGGTCTCAAACAGTCTGGACTGGTCTCAATTTTTCTCTGTACCCAATGATGACCAGGAACTCCTGCCCCTACCTCTCAAGTGCTGGCACTATAGGTGTGCTACAATGTCTGCCTTAAATTGTTTTAAATCCTAGCATTCTGCAGCTAATAGGATATCAAGGATATTGCAATCTAGAATACCTAAACCAATTGTTCCTTTTCATATTCTCATGAAGTTCTTTCTTAAGAAGACTTTAGGCCTCTGTTGCTGAGGGATGGGCACCTGCCTACATTCCAGCCTTCTCTCAGAAACCCGACAAGCAAAATGAAGAAACCTTTATTTTCTGTACAGTACTTTGGGGATTTGTAAGCAAGTGATTCACATATATAGACCAGTTCAGACCACAGACTTGTAATGAGACATGCTTCTGTGATCATAACAGGTTATCTGGAACTCTTCTTCTAATGATGAAGGTTTTTGAGCAGACTTATTTCAAGATGGTGTTAGCATTCTAGGAAGCCTTTCTTTTTAGGCCCCATAGATTTCACTGCTCCCACGAAATACTCCACGCTGCAAGGACTTAGTAAGTGTTCTATAGAATGGAAGCTCATTGAGAACTGCACAAATCTTTCTCCATGTCTGTTCCATCACTCTGAGAAAAACCTCAGGAAGGGCTTATGTTTCATCCATTTCAGCATCTCTGGTGTCTGGAGCATCCCCTCTTTGCTTGTTAGTCCAGAAGCAATCATCAGGAAAATTTCAGATAAAATTCCAGTGCCTTAATCCAGGAGAGCCCGCTTGATTGAATCATCCCTTAACAGAGCCACCAACTGGGAACAAAGCCTTTAACACATGAGCCTTTGGGGACATTTTATATATAACCTGTAGCATTATTCAGTCTAAAAAATATAAAAATTGACCAACAATTTAACTACAAGTTATGAAATGCCTATAGGAGCCCAGTGGCAGGGAGGCGCTTAACCTAGGTAAGGTCAGTGAAACCTGAACCTAAGTTGTTGCTAAGGTTTATGGGAAAGATCGCTAAAAGGTTAAAACACTCTGGGCATTTCCCCCTTTCCTTTCTCGTGCCTCCTCTTCGCCAGATGTGAAGACTCCAGGATTTTTATGGTGGGTTTGTAGTTGTTTGGATCCAAGCTCCTTCTATCTTTCTGTTCTTACATCTGGTTTCTCTTATTTGGGAGATAAACAAATCTTTATCTTGCTTAAGTAATTTTTACTGGGTCTCTGTACTGGCAGCTAAATATAGTTTCTCCCCAGTATCAGACATATAGCAAATTGTTTGGAGCCACAGAGCTGACTGTGGAAGGACACACAGCCTTCTCCAGCTGTGCTGGAGAACTCAACGGTGAACGGCTCTTTGTGTGTGTGTGTGTTTGTGTGTGTTTGTGTGTGTGTGTGTGTGTGTGTGTGTGTGTGTGCCTCAAGATGATGTGTGGAGCACCCTGCTGCCTGCATGAGCACCCATGTGGAGGGGTGATGGCCAGGAGAGTCAAGGGGTAATTGTCACACTAGTGGCTTCACCTGATCTCTCAAAGGATTTGCGTATCTGGCCGCTAATTTTCATAGCAGTTTGAATTACTCTTAGGAGCAGAGGCTGCCTTCTGCTGGTCAGGCCACAGTGCTGATATTCCTCCTACCCCATTCACTTCCTCTCCTCTGAACAGTCAGCTTCCCCAGTCCATATCCCCAGCAAGAAAACTGTGTGTGGATTTTGGTTGCTCAAGTCGTACACCAAGCTTTTTGTAAAATCCTGATTTAGCGGTACCTTTCTCTGAACCTCAGAAAACCCTATTTGGTCTCTTTATCAAAGGTGCCCAACATGCGCAAGGCCCTGAACTTGATCCCTGGGACTACTCAATCAATCAAGCAATCGACCAGAAGTATCAGTGTCCTGGGGGATACATCTAAAAATGGGGCCTCTCTGTAGTTGTCCCACATCCATTAATACAGGCTGTCATTGTATCCCTTATAGATATGCCACTGGAGGAGGGAGGCTGTCTAGAGGGGACATAACTTGGAAGGATATAGCTCTCTGCAGCTCAGAGGGCTCCCCAAAGGGCAGACAGTTAAAAGGCATCTGCCAGTAGCATCTCTGGCAGCTTTCATCATGGTCCAAGTAGAGATACTGTCCAACACAATATCTCAAGTGCCGGCAACAGTGCTTAGTTAGAGGTGCTTGGTGCATGTGTACGTTCATGTCTAAGTTGCTGTTCTACTACTGTATGTATGTTCACATATTAATCACTGTTTTTTTCCTGTGATGAAACATCATGACCAAGTCAACTTATAAAGAAAGCTTTTGACTGGGGGCTTGCTTACAGTTTCAGAAAGTCAGCTCATGACAATCATAGTGGGAAGTATGGCAGAGTGCAGGCAGGAATGATGCTGGAGAAGTAGCTGAGAGCTCACATCAGATCCACAAGCTTAGGCCAGGAGAGAGGCAGACACTGGGCCTGGCATGGACTTTGGAAATCTCAAAGCCCACCCCAGTGGCATACCTCCTCCAACAAGGCCACACCTCCTAATCCTTCCCCGATAGTTCCACTAACTGCGGACCAGGCGTTCAAGCATGTGAGCCTATGGAGGCCTTTCTTATTCAAAGTATCATAGTTCGTTCCAGGGAAGGCCAGAGGACAACCTTGGCTGCTGTTCTTCAGAAACCATCCACCTTGTTTTTGTTTTTAAATCTTTGTGCACGTGTGTGGGTATTTTTGCGTGTGAATGAAGGCACATACAAACCATGCTATACATGCCGTCGTCAGGGGGACAACTTTGAGAGTCTATCATTTCTTCCTACTTTGTTTTGAACCATGGCTTCATCATCATATCAGTCCCACAGTTGACTGGCCCATTAGCTGTGGAACAACCTCAGCTCTGCTTCCCACTTCTCCTTAGGAGCCCTGGAATTACAGATCTACACTAGTATGTCTGGCTTTCCTTGGATCAAAGGGATTTGGACTCAGGTCCCTTGCTCACACAGCAAGCACTTTGCTGAATCGTCTCCCCAGACCCTGCTCGGTATGTTTCTGACAGGAAGATGAGCAGTTCTCATGCTGTATATCACAGATGCAATCTTATGTTTTAATCCACAAAGGGCATGCTCTCTTATTGATCTCGGAGCACATAACCAGAAAGGAAACAGATACCCACTGCCCAAATAATGTACCAGCAAGTACAGGGAGGGCAAGAGAGAGCCCGGAACAGCCCACTCACCCAGAGATAACAAAAGGAGCCTTCTGCACATGAACTCATCCTCTCCTGGCATCTACGATGCCCTTGACTGTGGGCCTGCCCATGCAGAACGCAAAGAGAAAGTGCTTCTGTTCAGGGAACGCCATGGGCAAGTCTTCACTTAGTCATGCCAGCTCTCACTTTGACATCTCTGTCTTCCAGAAGATGTTGGCTGTTAACCACACTTTTCATATCACACAGGTGACTCTGCAGAACACAGTCTAAGTCCTCTTCGGTTATTTCTGCTACTTAAGTCACAGATGCTAATATTTATTCAGACGCAATTCACTTTAAAGTGAACAGAATCTGTAGTGGTGCCCTAGTTTCATTTCTGTTGCTGTGATAAAACACCTGGTTACAAAATTTAAGAGGAGAAAAGGGTTATTTCAGCTTAAAATCCCATCGTTGTGGGGAAGTCAAGGGTGGAACCTCAAATAGCTAGTTACATCACATCCACACTCGAGAGCGGAGAAAAGTGAGTGTGTGACCACTGGCTTGTTTGCACTAAGCTCGGTTTCTTCACTCTTGTACAGTTCAGTATCCTCTGCCTAGGGAATGGTGCCCCTCACAGTTGACCGAGTATTCCCACATCAATCAATCTTATTAAGACAAACTTCCACTGATATACCCACAGGCCATTGTAGATAATCCCTCATTGAGATTCTCTTCCCAGGCAGTTCTAGGTTGTGCCAAGTTGATGGCTAAACTGATCATCACAAGTATTAAACTTGATTTTGAATACTGTCTTAATATACAGAAGTAAGACCAGTCAGAAGAACAGGCCCCACTGTGCCCCTGCCCCCAACTCAAGCAGACATTCCCTGCTCAGGTGTGGGCCACAACAGCCAGAAGAACAAATAGGCTGCCCACCTGCCTGCACAAGTCTCCCACTCCCTCTGTTTGGTTCCCAAAGACCCAATCCATTGCCACTCCTTTCTGACCCAACTCCCACTATCATGCCCCTGCCCCTGCCCCAACGCAGGTAGATATCCTCTGCTCAGATGCAGACCACATCAGCCAGAAGAACGGGTAGGCAAATTCAGGCAGAGACTCAGTGTTGGCCCAGAGGACACGCCAGCTGCCAGAATGCCAGGTCACAAGGACCAGAAGACTAAAGAGGAAACAGTAACCAAAGAACAAAACAGCCATCTAACAAAGACAGACTCAGAAATTGGCACCTAGACCTAGTATCCTAAACCCAGATGCCTTATCACCAGAATAAGAATGTAGTCAACAATAGCCAGGGCAGTATGTCCCTGCTGAAACCTAGCTTTCCTACTACAGCAAGCCCTGAATTCTCCAACACAGTTGAAGCACACAAAAAAGACCTTAAAACCAACCATATGAAGATGATAGAGGTCCTTAAAGAGGAAATGAATAATTCTGTTTAAAAAAATTGAGGAAGCTGGGCGGTGGGTGGCGCACGCCTTTACTCCCAGCACTTGGGAGGCAGACGCAGGCGGATCTCTGTGAGTTCAAGACCAGCCAGGTCTACAAGAGCTAGTTCCAGGACTGACTCCAAAGCTGCAGAGAAACCCTGTCTCGAAAAACAAACAAACAAACAAAAAACAAAAAAAATTGAGGAAAAGATAAACAAAAAATTGAAGGAAGTTAATAAACCCCTCAATAAAAGTCAAACAAAATCCAAGAAAAACAAACAGTTGAAAAAAACAAAACATTTCAAGACTTGAAAATGGAAATGGAAGCAATAAAGAAAAGACAAACTAGGGGGAATTCTGGGAATGAAAAATCAAGGTAAATGAATGGGAACTACAGATGCAAGCATCACCAATAGAATACAATAAATGGAAGAAAGAATACCAGGAGTTGAAAAATATAAAAAATTCCTGGCAGGAAACATTCAGGAAATCTGGGACACTATGCAAAGATCAAACCTAAGAATCATAGCAATAGAAGAAGGAGAAGAATCCCAGCTCAAAGGACAAGAAAATATTTTCAGCATCGTAGTGGAAAATTTTCTAAACCTAAGGGTGGAGATAATTGTAACCAAATAAATTGGGCCAGAAAAGAAAGTCCTCCTGCATCAAAACACTAAACATACAGAACAAAGAAAGTGTATTAAAAGATGTAAGGGGAAAAGAAGTAACAGATAAAGGTAGATCTTTAGAATTACACCTGACTTCTCAATGGAGGTTCTAAAAGCCAGAAGGACCTGGACAGATTTCCTACAGATGCTAAGAGACCATAGATGACAGCGCAGACTACTATACACAACAAAACTTTCAACCACTACAGATGGAGAAAACAGGATATTCCATTATAAAGTCAAATTCAAACAATCTCTGTCTACAAATCCAGCCCTATAGAAGATACTAGAAAGAAAACTCCAATTCAAGGAGTTTAACTACACTCATGAAGACACAGGAAATAAATAATATCACACCAGCAAAAGCCAAATAAGGGAAGCACACACACTCACATACATACATACACCAACAACAACAACAAAATAACAGGAACTAATGATTATTCATCATTAATATCTCTCAATATCAATGAACTTAATTCTCCAATAAAAAGACACAGACTAAAATAAACATTTCCTTAGAGTAAAGTGTTAGGAAAAGATTTTCAAAGCAAATAGATCTAAGAAGCAAGCTGGTATAGCCATTCTAATATCTGACAAAATAGACTTCAAACCAAAATAAATCAAAAGAGATAGGGAAGGACACTTTATACACATCAAAGGAAAAATCCAAGATGATATTTCAATTCTTAACATTTATGCTCTGAACTCAAGAGCACCCACATTTGTAAAAGAAACTACTAAAGTTAAACCCCACATCGACCCTCACACATTAGTAATGGGAGAGTTCAATACCCCACTCTCACCAATGGACAAATAAGTCATCTAGACAAAAATTAAACAAAGAAATGCTGGAGCTAAGAGACATTATGAACCAAATGGGCCTAACAGACATCTGCAGAACATTTCGCCCAAATAACAAAGAATATACCTTATTCTCAGTATCTTTTAGAACTTTCTCCAAAATTGATCACATACTCAGTCACAAAGCAAGTCTCAACAGATACAAGAACATTGACATAACCCCCTGAATCCTTTCAGACCACTATGGAGGAAAGCAAAATTTCAATGACACAAACAACAGAAAGCCTACAAGCTCATGGAAACTGAACAAATCTCTACTAAATAACTGTTGTGTCAAGAAAGAAGTAAAGAAAGAAAGGTTTCTTAGAATTCAACGAAAATGAATACACAACATACCCAAACTTATGGGACACAATGAAAGCAGTGCGAAAAGGAAAGTTCATAGCACTAAGTGCCTACATGAAGAAATTGGAGAGATTTCATACTAACAACTAAGTAGCACACCTGAAAGCTCTAGAAAAGAAGTAAACACACTAAAGAGAAGCAGACAGCAGAAAATCATCAAACTGAGGGCTGAATTTTAAAAAATAGAAATAAGGAGAATAATACAAAGAATGAATGAAACAAAGCGTTAGTTCTTTGAGAAAGGAGAGACAATAAAATAGACAAACACTTATCCAAACTAACTAAAAGAGAGAAAAATATTCAAATTGACAAAATCGGAAATGAAAAGGGGGACATAACAACAGACACTAAGGAAATCTAGAGACTCATTACGTCATACTTTAAAAACTTATATACAGTAAAATTAGAAAATCTAAAAGAAATGAGCAATTTTTTGATGGGTACCACATACCAAAATTAAATCAAGATCAGATAAACAATTTAAATAGACCTATAACCCCCAAGGAAATAAAAGCAGTCATTAAAAGTCTCCCAACCCAAAAAAGCCCAGGGTCAGATGGTTTTAGTGCAAAATTCCAAGACTTTCCAAGAGGAATTAATGCCAATACTTCTCAAATTATTCCACGAAGTAGACTCAGAAGGAGCGTTGCCAAATTCTTTTAGAGACCACAGTCACTCTGATACCCAAGCCACACAAAGATCCAGCAAAGAAAGAGAATTAGAGACCAATTATACTTGCTGTGGAACAATCCTCTTGTACACTGTAAAGATTTGTCACTTGAATTAGTTTAATAAAATTTTGATTGGTCAGTAGCAGGCAGGAAGTATAGGTGGGGTGACCAGACTAAGGATAATGGGAAGGAGAAGGGTGGAGTCAGGAGTCACCAGGCAGACACAGAGGGAGCAGCAGATGAACATGCCATGCTAATAAAGGTACCACTATTGGCAAAGATAGAAATATGGGTTAATTTAAGTGTAAGAGTTAGCTAATAACAAGACTGAGTTATCAGCCAACCATTTATAAGTAATTTTAAGGCTCTGAGTGGTTATTTGAGAGCAACTGTCCTGTGGGACAGAAAACTCCATCTACATGCCCTCATGAACATTGATGCAAAAATACTCAATAAAACACTCAAAAACTAAATCCAAAAACACATCAAAAAGATCATCCACCATGATGAGTAGGCTTCATCCCAGAGATGCAGGGATGGTTCGAGATATGAAAATCTGTCAATGTAATGCACCATATAAACAAACTGAAAGATTTGAAGCTATTGTCATACGTCTTTTACTTTCTTGTTTAGAGTTACCCCCAAGATATTTTATATTATTTGTTACTATTGAGAAGGGTGTTATCCTGATTTCTTTGTCAGTTTGTTTGTA
>JAQHUG010000507.1:639318-665281 GCA_028555095.1 Dicrostonyx torquatus | reverse complement strand
TACCCCAGATCTCAACACAGCAAAATGGTATCCATAGCAATACCCACCAGAGCTAACAAGCCAGGACCGAGACACCATGCAATGAAAATTTGCAGCTTTTTACCTATGGAAGCAGAGTTTGAACTCAATAATACTCAGAGTCTCATGGGCCACAAGGACAAACAAGTCATGCTGAAGTGTGTGGAGGGACTCAATAGAACGACAATGACTTAGTCTCCTTCCACAGAGTCTTACCTTTTAAGCTCCCGTTTTGCTGTGTATTGAAGGCTGCTGAGAGTGAGCCCACTGAGGGTATGAGACCACCCGAAAAGCTTCCAGGCGTCTCCCTTAGCTTTGTTTCCTATAGGACTGAAATAATTCCAATATACAGAAATTTAAGTAGAAGAAAGGAAGGGGAGGAAAAAGGAGAAGGGGGAAGGAGAAAAGAAGAGAGGCAGAGAGATGTGATGATTTAAAAGAAAATTGCCCCAGAGGTAGTGGCACTATTAGGAGGTGTGGCCTTGCTAGGGTAGGTGTGGTCATATGTGCTCAAACCATGCCCAGTGAGACAGACTACTTCCTGTTGCCTACAAGTCAAGAGGTAGGAATCTCAGCTCCATCCCCAGCACCGTGTCTGCTTACACATCACCATGTTGCACTGATAACGGACTAAACCTCTGAAAATGAAAGCTACACCACCCCAATAAAATATTTTTTTCCTTCATGAGTGGCCATGGTATCCCTTCCCAGCAATAGAAACCCTAAGACTGGAGGGGAGGAAAGAAGACAGGAAGAGAGGAAGGGAGGGAGGTAGAGGAAAGAGGAAGAGAGGGAGGGAAGGAAGGAAGAAAGAGTGGGAAGGAAAGGAGTCAGAAAAAAAGTTGGAGAAACAGGAAGAGGCTAGGCTCAGAAATAATTCATTTCTGGGTCAAAAGGCTGCTCTGTGTTGAGCAGTGGGGGTCCCGGGAGTTAATTCCATTATAGTATTGATGGACATGTGTCCTGAGTTGGCAAAGCACTGGCCATCCATCCCTGAGCCTAGCGGGGCATCTCATCCCTGGCATGCTCTGCTTCAGCTCTACAATGGAGAGGAACTTCCCATCACTCCCTCACTTCTTGTCTGCTTTGGGAACTGTATTGAGAGTCTCTTCCGGAATCCATTCTTTCCCCCAGCAGTCACGATAATTTTGTTCTTTGGTAACAGGATAGTTGGAATAACTTCTCTTTCCTGACTCTTCTTTTCTTGACATTTTAGAACCTGCTCTTCTCTCCTTTAGTTGCCAGCGTCCTTCCCTTGACAGCTTGCTCTGAGACCAGCACCCATATTCTGCAGAGTTCCAGGAAGCGTGGGTATTCTTGCTTCTACAAGGTAGAGGGTGAACGCCCGCCCGGCATCTGGAAGACAATGTTAGGTGAATGAGTCCTGAACAATGCGGGGATTTTACCTCCATTGAGATGCTGGAGTGATGCCTGGCAACCTTATGACTGGCTCACCAGCCAAAGAGGCATCCCTACTCCGTGTCTCCTCCCAGATTCGATCAGGAGCCAGGGCTTTTCTTGGCTAGAACTGCTAAGATATTAGCCAATGCTGTTTCATCTCCTAGGGAGAGTGCCCCGGGCATTACTGACCATAAGTATCTGTGAAAAATCAAGAAATGTGACTTTATTCGCTTTCTGGGACCTTAAAGGTCACCAGACATGCCTCTGACAGGGTCTGCCCTGGCCGGTAGTGTAGACAAGCCCTTACTCTGGCTCTGAGCTCAGACCACTTGGGCTCAAGTCCAAGTTTGTGCATGCTGACCTCCAAGGTTACTAGAAAGTTAAACTCCTTGAGACGCCTTTCCTCTTAAGTCAGACGTGAGAGACTCATGTCCAGGCCACGGCAGATGACTAGCCATCTGGCTGTCTCTATCACTGCTGTCTCTATCAGCCTTGGATCATACGATAAACTAAGTTAAAGGGATAGAAATTAACCTGCACATCTAGCCCAGCCGAACCTTAAAGATTAAGACAATAGCTTCACTTTTATAGAGTCACAGGCCAGGCACTGTGTCAGGGGACCAGTGGGTGTCAATGTTAGTATTTTCAACACCATTCTGAGGGAGGATGCAAATTAGCCCCTTAATACACAGAATAAATCAAGAGCCGAAGAGAATAACAGACAACCCAGAGTCGTTCACTTTTTATTAAATTTAGTGTGTGTGTGTGTGTGTGTGTGTGTGTGTGAGAGAGAGAGAGAGAGAGAGAGAGAGAGAGAGAGAGAGAGAGAACAAGCCCACAAGATCAGAACACTTGTAGTTCTCTCCTTCTGCCATGAAGGTCCTGGGGATCAAACTTGGCTCGTCACGCTTGGAGACACACACTGTTATCTACTGAGCCATCTCATTTTTCATTGATCCTTTGCTTTGTCTTGTTCTTGGAGATGTGGTCTTATGTATACCCCAGACTGCCCTTAAACTCCCTATATAACCATGAATGCCTGTGGACTTGCGATCCTCCTGTCTTCCCCGCCCCAGGGCTGGCCTTATAGGTGTGTACCGGCATACCTAGAGCGTCATTGAGCCAGAGTTTCCTGTGTGAGCCTGATCTCGGACTCCTTATGCCAGAGTCTGGCTTTCCTGGGTCACAGCTTGTGTACATATGCACACTCAGTATGTGGAATATGACACTCAGCAAGGAGCAGACTGTATTTGTTTGCTTAGATCAGATTGTCAGCTATTCCGTAGCCCCTAAGTCAGAGATGTCCAGAGGCCTTTGCCAAGTAGCCACGGTACGGTGCCAGCAGAATCACGGTAGAATGAAGGTGGTATCCTTGCCTTTTGACTCCACGCTTGGCCTTAGGTGAGACTCTTAGATATAATGCTTGAGGTCCGGAGTTCAATTCCTGGCAACCATGCGGGGGGTGGGGGTGGGGGGGCTCATAACCATCCATAATGAGATCTGGCGCCCTCTTCTGGCCGCCAGGCCTGTTCTTCAGTTCTGCCTTGTCTTTGTTTTCCACTGAGTCATTCAGGACACCATCTGTGCCAGGTCCCTGGACAACTCTCTTTGTTGCTGGAATTTATTTTTCTTTACTCTTGGGTGGGTGTGGGCATGCCTATACCCATGTGTGCCTAAACGGAGGTCAGAGGAGGATGTGGGATGTCTTCCTCTATTGCTCTCCACCTTACTCTTTTAAGACGGTCCTCGCTGAGTAAGAAGTTTGCTGTTAAGGGCAGGCTGGCTGGTCAGAGGGCTCTGGGATCCGCCTGCCTCCACCTCTGATGCCGAGATCGCAGGTACACAGCCACGCTTGGTCTTTGGGTCGCAGGTACATGGTCACCCGTGGTCCTTTTCCCGGGTGCTGCAGATCCGCTTTCAGAGCCGGCGATCTTACCCACTGAGCCTCGGCAGCAACCGCACCTTTACTGCAGAGATATTAACAGGGAGAGAAGTCATTTCCCAAGGATGGGCACACTGGTTTCCTTAATGGCTTAAAACAATACGTATTTATTGTCTACGTACAGTGGGAAGAAGCGAGCAGAACTCATATCTCACCTGTAAACAAGTGGCCACATTTCTTTGGCGTCATAGTGACAAACTTCACAGAACTAAGGGAGGTAGATTTATGCAGCTCACTGTCCCAGAGAGTTTCATTCTTCCCTACTGTGTCCAAGTCTCTTTGTGTGTCAGCAGGGTCAGGCTACAGGCAAGCTTCCTGGCTAACATAGCAGGCAGACAAGCAGGTAAGCTGTATTTCTGAGTCTCCATAGAAAGAGGCCTTTGTGGTTATCTATTGAGTTGTAGTGTTTCAGTGGTTTTCAGACCCTGTCTCATCAATCCTTGCTGCAGGGTTCATCTCAGCTTCAGAAAATGCAAACAGAAGCAGAAATTACCTTCAGACTTCAGCTTCTCTGTCCACAGCCTCATCCAGATTTCCACACTGCAACTTCTGAGTGTCAGGAAGGCTCCCTCCATATGACACAGGGCACGGCTTAAATTGGCACACATCCTACAAACACATATTGAGCACCTGGCCTGGCGTCTGATGCTGTTTCGAAGGTCATAGCTCCAGTCAGCAGGGGTGGCCTTTTTAGTATATCCCCCTGACCCTGGCTTGCTTTCTCGGTTCCCTGGCACATACCTGTGAGGAGTTTCTGTCACATACTTCTATCTCTGTGAACTGCGGACAGTTCTGGCAGATTGTTATTGAACATACTTTGGTAATTTTCTTTTCCAAATGAACAAAACCTCAGCTGCAAATGTTGCAACTGGATGCGTGGCTGCAGGTTACTCTGCCTGTAGCGCATTATTGTGGTGGGAAGAGGCGTGTGAGTGTGCCTAAAAGGTTTCTAAGAACTTAGATGCCTCCTGTAACTTTCTGGATGTAATTCCCTGGGAATGTCTGCTTTATCTGTAAGCTTAGCCTCCCTACAGTTCAAGGCTAGCTTCAAGCCCTACATAGATAATCAAATAGCTTTGCTCTCCTGCCCTGTGAACCACTGGCTGCAGCTGGAGTCTGTTGCTATCTGCTGTGGGTGTTGGTAGGCTCTGCTTGGTGCTGACCACACAGCGCTGCCCTGGGCCAGCTCTGTTCTTGCTGGGAGGTTGTGCCTGTTGGAAGCAGGCTGCTGGACCACACAAGGACTGTTAATAAACTGTTTTCCTCCATGCTTGTGTCCAGGCCACTACTCCCACTGTGGTCTACCCCACCTTAATGACCGGATCTAAGAAGCTAATACCCCTAATCAGATACCTCCAAGCAAGCAGGAGTTTCTCTTAGGCCTGGCAAGCCCTGCTTTTCATCCTGATGTCACCTTACATTTTCCATCCTTTTCCTTCCTGAACTTTCCGTATATTTGCTCTAAAAAAAATAAGAATCCAAATGTTGGGCACTCCAGATAGTTTTTAGTAATTGTTTTTATTTCAGTATCTGCAATGTTTGGGTCAAGACTGCCTTCTAAGCAGCAACTCCCACCCCTGAGTTTCAGCTGTCACTCGAATGGAAAGGTCCAGCTGTCCTCCCTCAGGTAGGGTCATGATGTTAAGCATCTACAGGCCCTCAGCAAAGGAAGCAGACCACCATTCTCCTTCTAGAAGGTGTTTGTTTATATATGGCTTGCCACTTGCATATCCTAACAAACCTCTTCAGAAACATAGTCTGAGGCCAAGACCCCCGGTCAGCAAGGAAGAGGGAACAACCTGCGCAGCTGGTCCTCTTGGGAACAAAAAGCCCAGCTCTAGAGTGATGAGCCCCTGCCCTCCCTTCCTCCCTGCATGCCTCCCTCAGCCATTGCAAGGACGCTGACAGCCATAAAAAATCAGGCCTGTTCGCAACAGGGAAGATCACAGGCCTTGATTCCTGTCGAGTTCCCGCAGTAACAGCTACCATCTGGATGGCCCCATCACAGCCGAAGGCAGGGCCTGATTTATGGGGCAGCTTGGGTCATTGCCCTTTCCCCCACAAACACCCCAGCAGGCCAGGCCTGGGAGAGGGCCACTGAGGGTCATCAATAAATCCTGGGCATAAAACAATGCAGAGGTTTATTAAGGGAGCTGAGATGGAGGACTAATGCAAGCTATTCTGGTTACAGACGCCGCGATCTTCCCCCACACAGTTCAAAGTCTATGCACCCTAATGCATTTCAGCAGCCAGTAAAAGTAACTGCTGCATTCCTGCTCCTCTCTCTCTCTCTCTGTCTCTCTCTTTCTCTGCCTGCCTCTCTGTCTGTCTGTCTCTCTCCTTCTCTCTCTCTTTCTCTCTTTCTCTCTCTCTCTCTCTCTCTCTCTCTCTCTCTCTCGCCCATAGAGGTGTGAAAGACACATAGCAATTTTGAAGCTGCCATTTCCCTCAGAATTATGGATCACCAACGGAAGCCAACTGCCGTAGAGGATGACCACTTTATCTAACCCCAGGGTTCCCTGCGGGGGTGGAAATTTTTAAAATATTCTAAAATAAAAATTTGGAGTCACCCATTGGGAATAAAAGTGGTGCTTTGGAATGCTTCTGTGGCTCTGAAGCAGTAGAGAAGGCCAGACAGGATGGCCATGGCTATAACATGGAGGTAGAGCAAGGCTGAAGGCTGGCATGCTCTCCGTGATGAACCAAAAACTGTATCTCCATAGTTTCCCAGGAGGAAGCATTCAACCCCAACTCTCAGTTGTCATCCAAGCCCTTAGGCTTTCGTTGTGCTAAAATGATACTGGCTAGAGATTAAATTAAATTGTTTTTACATGAACTAATGGGATCTGATGAGGGGGAGCCTGGCCAGGATTTGGTAGTGGCAGTTTCTTGGATGGGCTCTGTTTGCTAGAAGCAAGCAGAGGCATGGCTCCTTTAAGAGAGGTTTTCCTGATTCAGCCATAGCAAGAAAAAAAAAAAAGATGCTAAACGCAGTTCCTGGGCCATGCTGCCAGCGCAAACTCTGGCTATGGAGCTTTTGAATGGCATTTGTTGGCCTGGGTGTTTGTGTGCCCACTCGGGATTGGGAGGAAAGTAGCTGAGACCATGCCCACGGCTCAGTGCTCCCCACCTGGGAAGGCGGCAGGATCAGAACTATTAGGAGTGCACAGGAAGGAGAGCATGGCCAATTCCTGCCACCATACACAGAGATATTTCCAGGCTGTGCAGTGTGCTGCAGGGCATATCCTAGCTATTACTCAGATGAAAAGGGTTTATGTGCTGCATGCTCATTCTCAGAGCTAAAGGGCTGAACACGGCTCCTACCTAGCAGCCCCAGAATGGCAGTAATTGTACCTCCACCACTTTAAAAGTGGAGAGAGGCAGAGCCAGTGTCCAGAGCAACTGCAACCATTTTAAAAGCTCTTCAGGGCAGTAAAGAATTACAGATAATGCAATAAGGAAACATTCAGACATAAAAAAAAACAAAAAACAAAAAAAAACTCTAAATGGGTCACAGTGTGGAATGTATGTAGGCTTGGGAGAGAAAAAAAAAGAGTATAGACAGAAAAAGAATTAAGTCACTTTAAAAAAAAAGTCTTTAAAGAGACAGACAGTCATAGATTAAAAAGAGTAAAGAAAAATAAGCCGTGTAAAGATGGACTATACACAGAGAGTCTGGATTATGTATGTTTTTGTTTTTTTTGAATTTTTTGGCTGCAAAGGAGCTAAGTACAGAGAGACATTTCATTGTATGGGCTGCTAAGCTAAACCAGCATGTATATTATAAAGGTATCATGACTTCCAAATTTGGGTCTAATGATATGTTGCTTTGGAAAAGAGGTTCTTCCTTTGTTTCCATAGAGGATGAGAACCTGTGGATTCATTCCATGCTAATATGGTTTGATAGACCATGACCCCCTGAGAGGTTGCCATGAACACCCCCAAAGGTTACTTCGTCCAATAAATAGCAGGAAGAAGTTTGGACAAAACTACGCCCACATTCCCAAATATTGTTTGTAAATGCTTCTCTACATTTAAAGGGGGATACGCTATAGAGATTTGCATTGGTATAGATCTTGGTTTATTGATAAACTGGACATGTAGGACCCACACATAAATGACTGCTGAACTTGCCTAAAGGTGAGACGATTCTTCAGGGTTTCTGTTACATGAAAGAGTCTGCTAGACATTCTGCAGGACACAGAAAAATGTGACAGACAAGACGCCAGTATAGGTGGAACGGTCTTTGAAATTTCCTGCTTCATGGAAAAGTCTGCTGGATGCTATGGGCCTGTAGGCTGAAGATTAGATGCCCCAACGGTAAAACAGAACTTTGGGTGACTGTCCAGATAGCAAGATGTCTCTGTCAATTATAGAATTTTGGAAGTTGCTTGCCATTCACTTCCTATTTACTTAAGTAATATTATATCCTTCTGGAGTCTTTGATGGAGTTGAAGAATAGAAATAGTTTTCCTTAGTTATGACAAAAGATAAAATAGATATAAATATTGTAACTGTAATTCTTGCTTGATAACTGTTTTGTTGTATATAATTTTAGTATGTTAAAGTTAAAGTCTTCCTTTTTGTTTAAACAGAAAAGGGAAAATGGTGTAGGAAGTCCTTCTGTCTATGTGTTGCTTTTATTGGTTAATGAATAAAGAACTGCTTTGAGCCCATGGCAGGGAATAACAGAACTAGGTGGGAAAGCTAGGCTGTATGCTGAGAGAAAGAAGGGCAGAGTCAGAAAGAAGCCATGGAGCCACAGGAAATAGATGCTGGAAGCTTTACCTGGTAAGCGACAGCCACATGGCAATATACAGATTAATAGAAATGGGTTAAATTAATATAAGAGTTAGTCAATAAGAAGCTATAACTAATGGGCCTAGCAGTGACTTAATTAATACAGTTTCTGTGTGATTATTCTGGTCTAAGCTAGCTGGGTGGCTGGGCTAGCGTCCCTTCTCTAACATAGTTGTACTGTGCCATACATGCTAGCTGTGTCCATGGGACGCTGGGGTTCTCAGAACTAGCACTGTTCACTCCCAATCACAGTATTGCTCAAAGATGGCTCTCTCGAAGTTTTCTCTAGGAAAATTCCTTTTATACATTGTTCTCTCTACTCAAGATAAGGGGAAAGCCCTCAAGAAGTTGTCTCTTGTGGCCAGATGTGGTGGCATACAACACAGACTGGGGAAGTGGAAGCAGGAGGCTTGCCTGTTCAAGGCCAGATGGAGCTACATAGATAGGCCAGCTCAAAAAATAATTAGCAAGTTGACTCTTCATACATAATGACCTAGTTTCATTCCTGTTGCTGTGATGAAATGCTCTGAAAAGAAAAAAGCAACGTAGGTGAAAAGGGTTCATTTCAGCTTTCAGTTCTAGGTTACACTCCAACCTTGTGGGGAAGTTAAATCAGGAACTTCAAACAGATAGTCATATCACCTTCACCACCAAGAGCAGAGCAGACAGAAATGTGTGCATGCTTGCTTTTCTCCCTACTTACACTCAGTTGTCATCTCCACTCATGTAGTTCAAGACCCCTGCTTAAGGAATGGTGTTGATCACAGTGAGCTAGGTTTTCCCACGTCAGTTAACTTAATTAAAACAGTTACCTACAAGTACCCAGAGGTCAACCCAATGTTAAGTCCCTTGTGCATTAGTCAAAAACAAAAGCTTCTTTTCTTCTTTGAAAGGTAGTGTGACAGAAAGGAAATGATAAACTTGGATTGGAATTGACAGATCTCGGTCTCTAATGGACATGTTACCGAAGATTCACAATACACTGTGTGGGGGTGGAGGGCCTGAATGAGAACACCTATGATCCGGTTTCTTCCCTCAGTCTCTCTCCCCCTTATTTTTTGAGACAGTCTTTCACTGAACCTACAGCTCATTTATTGAATCTGGCTACCTGGCAGTGAGCTCCAAGGGATTCCAACCCTGCACTCACAGTTCTTTGCCACAGCCAGCATTTACGTGGGTGCTAAGGACACCATCTTGGACTCTCATGATCGTAAAGCTAGCACATTGCCAAGCGAGACATCTCCCTAGCCTTTCCTGGCTTTTCCATTCATCTTTTCTCTTCCTGGTAGCTTGCAGTTGGAGGCTGCTTGTTTGTTTCCGGGCCGTCCAGATCTAAAATAATCACATAGAAACTATATTAATTACAATACTGCTTGATCAATCACTTAAGCATATTGCTAGCTAGCTTTTATATCTTAAATTGACCCATCTCTATTAATCTGTACATCACCATGAGGTTGTGGCCTACCGGCAAGGTTCCAACACACATCTTTCTCCTTGACTCCACCTACTCTCTTCTCCTCTATCTACTTGGAATTCCCACCATGCCCTATTCTGCACTACAATAGGCCCAAAGCAGCTTCTTTATTAACCAATGGTATTCACAGCATACAGAGAGGAACCCGATATCAATAGCTTCCACACCTTGTGTGCTCATCCACTAGCAGATTAGGTTGAAAATTCTCTGCTGGTTTGCTTCTAGTTCCTTCCTCACTTGCTAAAACCGCATAAGAACACACAGTTCTGACCTTGGTGTTCAATGCCCCTGACCTCTGGCTTGGCTGCTCTAAGTGTGCACTTCCTCCCTACCCCCAAAGTATTTCTTTTTTGTTGTTGCTTGTTTCTTTGGTGCTGGAGACTGAACCCAGGGCCTAGTATTTAAGCACTCAACCACTTAGTTGTTGTATCCTTTTTATCTTTGTATTTTGAGACAGGGTCTTGACAAGTTATTCAGACTGCCCTCACCATCTTCCTGCTTCAATCTTCTGAATAGTTGGAGATTACAGACCCGGGCTACCAAGCCCAGCTCAAAATTAAAACTGCATTCTCTTTTGCTTCTGAGTTTCTGAGGCGTTTTCCCCATGGTATTTTACCTCATCTATGAAGAAATTTACTTCTAATTTTAGATACCCTGACCACCATTCCCCATCTTTAGGAAGCTATACATTTCCCCTTTCCAAACAATATCTTCCAATCTAGTTCTTCCACCTGAAGTTGGAGCTTGGAAAAAAAAAAGTACAAGATTTTTTAATTTGTCTGAGGCTTGGAGACGGGAGTTGTCACCTTCCCTGCCCATCAGAGAGAAGAAGCTGTTTGTCCCACCCCCAAGGCACTGTTCTGAAGCAGCCCCCACACAGCTCTCAAGTGGATACTGTAGCTGCTTGGAATGGCACTGGCTGGTCCAGGCAGGAGATATTTGTTGAATGGATAAACAAATGCAGTGCCTGCCCATAACACATCCACAAGATGTGTCTGGGAGGGACAGATCCAGCTCCAGGGGCAGCTATGACCCTCACAGCCATTGTCCTGATGCAGCCCTTGCCTGCTGAGTGGGCCCATGAGGAAATAGCAGTCATCTGTGTTCTCGAACAACAGAGATTGTTTCGTCTTGAGTGGATGTGCCCAACCACATTTTAAAATAGTCTTCCTATCACACACCGCAGGCAATGTCTTGTTTCTGAGCTCTGCAGTATGTCTTTCCACTATACATAGTTTCAGCTTCACTCTCTTTGGCTACCTTTGCTCTTGATCAACTGTAATTCTAGAAATAAGTCTCAGTAGTAAGAAGAAAACTCAAGCTGTCCCATCCCACCCTACCTAGCATGTGAGTCATCCATTTGTACAGCATATCCACAGTGTGTGTGTGTTACCTGCTCATTGGTCACTTAGTAACCACGGCAACTAATAGATGAGTTATCAGGTCATAGTTCATGTACTCAATGAAATCTTTTTTACTTAATAACGGTAATGCTGGTCATTTGGTTGAAGTATGTTGTCCTCATCCTCTTCCTCCTCATCTTCCTCCACTTCCTCCTTTTCCTTCTCTTCCTCTTCCTCCTCTGCCTTCTTCATTTTGAGACAGGGTCTTTTATAACCCAGACTGCCCTCAAACTCACAATACAGCCAGGGATGACTTTGAACTCTGATTCTCCTGCCTCTGCCTCTCAAGTGCTGGGGTTACAGGCTTGTAGCAACACAGCTGTGTGTATGATGCTAGGGATGAAATCCAGGGTTTTGTGCATGCTGGGCAGGCTCTCCACCACTGAGCTACATCCCAGTGCCACGGTATATTGTTATAATTAGCTAATATTGTTGTTACATTCATACTGTAATTTAAATGTTCTCACAGGTGTTGCTGTATAAGAGTAAGCACAGTGTCTACAGGGTTTGGTGTCTCAGGCACCCACTGGGGCTCTTGAGACAGATTCCTCTCCAGTAAGAGATACTGTACTCTACAACAGTTTGGTTTCTGTTTATTCCATTGCCAAACTGAATATTGTTTCCTTCCTGTGGTGAAACACCCCCCCCAGTTTTGTATTGAGCTGAGAAGGGGCAAGACAACCTCTGGCTGGTATAGCCCTGGGGCTTCTCCAGCTGGGGTTCCCTCACCCTCCCAGCTTCCTACCCTTCTGGTCCAGACACTAGGGCCTGTCGCCAAGGGCACGCACCACTTTCTCCTTTCTCCCTTCAAGTCCCTTCTCATGCTTTCCTGGAATCTTGGAAGCAGATAAAGGAAGCCACTGGCAAGCGGCCCTACCCAGGTGCTGTTCACACGGACGAGCATCTGCTTGACACGGCTGTTGGCAGGCGGCTGCTCCTGGCCAGCCCCAACTTTGATTTATCCTCCTGCAAGTAAATGCCAGTAAATAAATGACAGAAGTGGTCTTCCTCCCCCAGCCGCTACCCAGCCTTGAGATAATTAACTTGTTCTTTTTCGCTTCCTCTGATAAATGAATTGCCCACGACTGCCTTGCTGACAGGTGTTTTTGCATAAAAGATGAGCTGTCCCATGAAAACTGGAAGGCAGATGTTGAAAACTGGGAGCTCATGGGTCAGTTTACCTCCTGAAAAATGACTTTAAAGGTTGAGCACACATTTAAAAGAAAAAAAAACCCAGAGGTTTCACATGGAAATTTATATCGTGGCATCCTGGTTGTGGGTTATCTGGAAGTGGTGGATCTGTAGTATACCTAGCAAGAATTGTCTAGACCATGGGTTCTCAACCTGTGGAGCAACCCTTTTACAGGGGCCGCTGAAGACCTTTGGAAAACACAGGTATTTACCTTAAGATTCATAACAGCAGCAAAACTACAATTATGAAATAGCAATAAAAATAATTTTACGGTTGGGGGATCACCACAACGTGATTAAGGGATCATAGCATTAGGAAGGTTGAGACTCACTGGTCTAACTGGACATATTCACCCCTGTATACCTGACCCTCACATCTTCTGGCTCCCTGGGACCAAGGCTGAATGTCATCTGCTCTCCGTCATTGTGCTTATTCTGCTGGTTTTCTTACAGCAGGCAGGTTGTTCTGTTTGTGCTGTGAATTGAAGACGGCTGTACAATTCTCTGCTACTTCTCTTGCTGAGAAGTAAAGTCAGCCACCCCCAGCCCTGCAGTTTCTATGCCCCTTCACGTAAGATGGTACTGATGAATTGATTATAAAATGTGAATCTAACAAGTCCACACTGCATCTAAAACCCGGCATGTGACACCTCTCGATACTTTTGAGGCTGAAGCAGGAGGATCATGACAAGTTTCAGACCAGCCTAAACCACACAGTGAGTTCCAGGCCAACTGGGGCTGCATACCATGACCCTGTGTTAAGTCTTGCCCCAGCCCCAGATGTATTTAACACTTCCCCAACAATATATCTTAGCTACCTCAAATAAGCATTCAGTTGCCTGGAGCTGGGCATCCCAAGAATATCATATATCATGTTGCTCTCCTGGGAAAGAATTAAAAATTCAACACCCAAAGGACATTTCTATCGACTTTGTATTGCTGTGTGTAATTATAAAGTTGAAAAATCAGAAGCTGAGCATTCTAAGGCTGCTTCCGTTGGACAATTTGACTCGGATGGGTCTCTTGGATCAGTCCCAGCTCCTACCCTTCTCTGAACTACCTCAAGGGTTTGACTTGTATTTAGCATCTTGGAATTCAGAAGGCATTTTTCCATGTTAACAACACTATGGATGTATTAGAGCCTTGAACCCTCTCAAAAAGCCCTCATGGCTGTTATATCTATTGAAGAAAGTCAGGCTTGAATTACATCAATGGTCATTTGAATGTTGTTTTCTGGGACTGGAGAGATGACTCTGAGTGAGAGATTTTGCCACATAAGTTGATGACCTGAGTTTGGACCCCATATGAGAAGCTGGGTTGCCTAGGTATGCACCTGCAAACCCCAGTACTAGGGGATGGAGACAGGCAGATCACTGCGACTTGCAGGCTGCCAACCTAGATCCAGGTTCATTGAAGGAACCTGATTCAAGGGAATGAGGTAGACACTGGCATCTTCCTTTCACCTCTGTGAATGCACAATGTGCATATACCACACCCATATGTGATGCTCCCAAACACGCATATACAAATTTACTCAAAAATGTTATCTGATAGTTTAACTAAAGATGCTGGAAGACCCTACATCCCCAGCAGCAGCAAGGCAGATAGAAGTTCCCCAGGAGGCCGGAACCAGGTTCCATGGGAGTCATATGTTGCTGAGAAGTCCACATGCAGCCTTTCTTGCTAAAGTTCTGGAAGTCTGTGCTCCTAAGCTAGGAACTACTCAGCCCTAACTACCTTTCCACCAGGACCACATAAAGTTCTAATACATGGTGCCATTGTTTTCTATAGGCTTGAAAAAGAAAGGAAGGAAGGGAGGGAGGGAGGAGAGGGGAGGAAGGGAGGGAGGAAGAGAGGAAGAAAAGAAGGAAGGAAGGGAGGGGGGGAGGGAATAAGGAAGGGAGGGAGGGAGAAAAGAAGGAAGGAAGGGAGGGAGGGAGGGAATAAGGAAGGGAGGGAGGGAGAAAAGAAGGAAGGAAGGGAGGGAGGGAGGGAATAAGGAAGGGAGGGAGGGAGAAAAGAAGGAAGGGAGGGAGGGAGGGAGGGAAGAAAGGAGGGAGGAAGGAGGCAGCTGTGCCAAAGATTCTAGAATGACTGGACTTTGGGATTGTGGGGAATAAAAGTGTTGCAGACATGAGCCAGATTACTTTGGGTTAGTTTTCATCCCTCTGAAAACCATCCACCACCCACCCCTGTGTCTGACCTACCATCTTGGTGATCTTACCGTGTATTCTTATCAGGCCTATAGCTATCTATCATCCATCCAAAAGCAGTCGGACAACATCTGAAACCTGTAGCAAAGTCTTTTCCACTTTGCTGTAACCTGCCTACCTGTGCCCCCTGCCCAGTGTAGTTGGCAAACAATTTGATTTATGACTTTCTGTGTTCTGTACCTAACGAAATTTCATAGAATCATGTCCAGGATGGATCACAGTACTTGGGGAAACCTGAATCTATGTTCCCAGGCTACAGACACTCATATTGGGCTCCAGAAGTAACTAACTTATTCCTCTTGATGCCATCTGCATCAGACATCTGCATCAACAGACCCTACTTCTCAGGAATCTACAATTTGCCTGGCTGGTAAACCCTGGGAAGGTGGGCAAAAGTAATCATGTTAATAGAAGTTATCCAGTCACACCAGGCATGTGTAGAAAATTCGTAGAGGCTCACTTAAACCAAAAGAACCTCCCAGAGCTTCCCAGAGCTTCAGGAAAGGGGTTCTCTGAGAGCAGAAGCCCTGTAGCCTCAACAGTGGAGGATGAGTCTCCAAAGACTTGCAGACCAGAGGGTTTCACAGGTACATAACATAGTGAACCAACTATGCTACCTGTGAACCACAAAGATAGTCAGCATGGGGAGATAACCCTAAGCATACAATAACAGCATGAATACCTTGACAGTAACCAACAGTTCTGTAATTGGACTTATGACCTGTTCAACAAGAAAGAAATCATGCCTGGTTCTGGAAACTTAGCCAGCTACCCAGGGCTAGTGAAGAAATGGATCTTGGAGAAAGATCTACAGTCGCCATGCTATTAAACCAGCACAATCCCTAACTACACTCCAAGCTTTTGTCCTTACACCCACAGGTAAGTGTGCTCCTTACCCCTCAAGGCAAGTTCTCTTTGCAATAGATGAAGATCTGGACAGAAAACCACAACTGATTGAAATGTAGAGTTATGAAGCACAGTCCCATCAAATACAATTACAATACAGCTCCTGCACCTAAGACTCAGCAGGGATAACTGCAGGAGAGAGGGAGAAAAGATGGAAGGAGCCAGAGGAACAGGGAGTTTGCTATGAGATTGTCTCCTAGAAATGTCAGAAACACACCCAATGGCTGCCTAAGCATGAGCTGAACAAGGGAAAAGCACACCAATTTATTATTCAATCCCAAATGGTCTGCCCTGAAAACATAAATACAAGTAACATTGTACATACTGAACAGGTTATATTTATGTATTTAAAAACACACACACATACTGTGTATGTAACAACAATTAAAGAAAAAAGAAGCTGTGCATTTAATAAAAAGCAGGGGAAAAGGAGGGATGGAAGATGGAGATGAATGATATAATTGTAGTACAATCTTTAAAAGAAAAAGATGAAGGCACTAAAATAAGGGAACCATGTATGTGATGAGGCTGGGGGGGGGGGTGGCAGAAGCAGCCACTACAGGAAGAAGACTGAAGGTAGATGAGGCAGACTTTGTGACAGGCTCTGTCCTCAGATGTCCCCCAGGATTTGAGGGGCAGAGAGCTGGTGTGGGATAATTGTCTGTATTCTGTCAATCATATTTTAAATAAATGCTGATTGGCCAGGCAGGAAGTATAGGCAGGTCAACCAGACAGGAAGTAGAGGCAGAGCAATGAGAACAGGAGAATTCTGGGAAGAAGGAAGCTCATTCCTCCCCATTCCTGCCCAGACCATGGAAGAAGCAAGATGTGACTGCCCCACCGAGAAAGGTACCGAGCCATGTGGCTAACATAGATAAGAATAATGGTTAATATAAGCTAAAAGAGTTAACAAGAAGCCTGAGCTAATGGGACAATTAATAGACCTCTCTGTGTGATTTTCTTTGGGACGTAATGACTGTGAGACCTGGTGGGAGGACAGAAACTACAGAGAGCAGAGTGGAGAAGTGCTCTGAGAATCAGCCAGTGGCATATCTAGACCAGAACTCCAGGGCCTGTGTTCTGTGGGCTCCAATGGCAAAAGCACTCTGCTCAGAATAGAGCCATGCAGACTCTGGTCCAGGGATGGGTTTCTGGACTTCTAAAGAAAGTTGGGAGGGTTCTGAGGCCTGCTGCTGTTCAGTGTAATGGCCTGACATTTATTTCACTGGAGTGGTTTTTGTATATTTGACTCAAAGGCACACAAAAAGGCCTATTGTAGAAAATCAAGCTCCATTATCATATGAATGTGCATTATATAAAACAAATGAAAAGGTGGGGAGAAGAGAATAAGGAATCTGAAAAGTACAAAAAAAAAATAAGGAGCTTATAAATTGTGAGGTAGGCTAAGGATGATGGGAAAGGGTCCAAGATGGTGCCTGGCCTAGCCAGTTGCCCTGACCACTAGCAGCTCAGTCCACTCAGAGGTCTCTCGAGCTACACACGCAGTGGGTACAGTCCTCTCATCCCTTACCACCATGGTGACTCCAATTCAGTCTGTCCCTTGCTTCTGGGTGGTAAAGCTAAATCAAAGGAAAACAACAGACTAGGAGGCAAAGGGGAAGCAGAAAACAGGGGGAGGGGGGATCCTAAAGACCGAGCATCTTGCTCACGGTAAAAGGGAGTGACATGACACCCCTCGCCTGTCTCCAGCAGTGCTCCAACCTACAGGGGCTTGGGAGCTGGCCGCCCTACAGGCCCTGTGGGTGGAGGGTGCCTTACCTTGCTGGAGTTATGATGCTGAGACACGCTTCCCCACAGGATAGCCTATCACTATTGTTTTTTTTTAATATCTGGATTGAAGTACATAGTCAACGCTCTCTGTGCCTCCAGAGACAACCAGCCAAAGACGTACACATACATACTTTAAACTTATCCTTTAATAATTCCACACATGCACACAATGGGTTTCTACCATATTTATCTCACAGTCTCCCCCACCCCCGCCACTCCAGCTCCTTCCCTCCTGTGAGTTCTTTTCTCAGACGTCTGATCACAGCAATGGAAAACTCAGTAGGACCTTTGCCGACACTTATGAGTGACAAACTTTGCGATTCCAGCCATTCTTTTGTTTGTGGGTTTGTTTGTTTAATATATATGAGTGCTCTGTCTGCAGTACGCTTTTGTGCCAGAAGAGGGCATCAGATCCCACTATAGATGGTTGTGAGTTTCCATGTTTTTGCTGGGAAACAAATTCAGGAACTCTGGAAGAACAGCCAGTGCTCTTAACTGCTGAGCCATCTCTCCAACCCCTGTGTCTGTGGTTTTTGATTTACATGTCCCTGATGGACAATCTTCATCTTTTCATTCATCACATTCATCAACTTTCATGTACTTTGGTTATTCATGCATCTTCCTAGGAGCGATGTCAATTGCCCACGGACATCACCGCGTTGTTTGGAATCTTGCTGTTATGAGCATTCTTTATTTATTCTCAAAACTAATCCCTTCTCAAATACATGATTTGAAAGTATTTTCTCCCACTCTGTAGGATGTATGCTGTCTTCTCTCTTCTCTTTTCCTTTTCCTCTCTCCCTCCTCCTTCCCTTCCTCCTCCCTTCCTCCTCCCTTCCTCCTCCCTTCCTTCCTTTTTCTCTCACTTTAGTTTTCTTGACACAGGCTCTCCCTGTGGCCCAGACCAGACTTGGCTGTGATCTTCTGTCCTGGCTTCCTGTGCTAGGACTCCAGAAGTCTGTGCTTTGCCCAGTGTCTTTACATTTTCTATATGGAGTTGTTTATAGCAGATACACTTTTTATAAAGTCTGATTTATTCATTTTTTTCTTTCGTTGCTCTTGCTTTGGTGTCGTATCTAAGAATCGTTTGTAAAATTCAAGGTTATGTTTCTGTTTTATTCTGAAGTTTTTAGTCTCACCTGTATGTCTTTTTTAAATTCATTTTGTTAACTTTAGTGGGCATCTACCTTCGTGTTTTAAACTGGATATTCAGTCCTCAGAATGTTTGCTAAAAAGCTCGTTCTCCCAACTTCTGTCAGAACTCTGTTGACTACAGATTTCAGGGTTCATTTCTGGAAACTTGATTACGTTCTGTTGCCCTGAGTGTCTCCCCTTGCGTCAGCACTGAACATTCTTAATATGTGAGTGTTAGAGTCAGCTTGTCAATTTCTACAAGAAGTCCTTTGGGATTCTAGTGGGGCATGGAGAGAATCCGTGCTGTTGTGAACCGTCATCACAGCGCTTACATCTCCTGTCTCTAATTATTTAGCCAATTCTTTTGTTGTTGTTGTTTGTTTTGTTTTGTTTTTTTGAGAGAGAGATTCTCTGTGTAGCTTTGGAGCCTGGCCTGGAACTCGCTCCATACACCAGGCTGGGCTCGAATTCATAGAGATTCTCCTGCCTCTGCCTCCTGACTGCTGTGATTAAAGGCGTGAACCACCACCGCCTGGCAATTTAACTATTCTCAACTAGAGTGAAATGTTTTACACTCTTCAGAGGACACTGCACATGTCTTTGTTAAAATTGCTCCAAGATATATTGGTTTTTCAAGAAAGGGTTTCTCTGTAGCTTTGGTGCCTGTCCTGGAACTAGCTCTTGTAGACCAGGCTGGCCTCAAACTCACAGAGATCCGCCTGCCTCTGACTCTTGAGTGCTGGGATTAAAGGTGTGCACCACCACCACTCGGCTGCTTAAGATATTTTTATGACATTGTAAATTGACTGTTCCCTTGTCTTAATTTCAAATGCATAGAAATGCAATCAGTGTTATTGATCTCAGATACTACAGTCTTACCAAATGTTCTGTGTGTATTTGTACTGCTTTAGTTAGGGTTTCTATTGCTGTGAAGAGACACCATGACCATGACAACTCGAAACCATTTAATCAGAAGTGATTTATAGTTTGGAGGTTTAGCTCATTGTCATTAGAGCGGGTAGCAAGGCAGCATACAGGCAGACCTGTGTTTCTGGGGAGGTAGCTGAGAGTCCTACATCTGAGTCAGCAGACAGCAGGAAGAGAAAGTGCCACACGGGACCTGACTTGAGCATCTGAGACCTCCAACAAGGCCTTACTTCCTAATAGTGACACTCCCTACGAGCCTATGGGGGCCATTTTCTTTCAAACTACCACTTGTACATATTAGTGAATTGCATGTGGGTGTACACAAGAGTGAACATCTCAATCACTCTACACCTTAATTTTGAAACAGGGTCTCTTACATAACTAGGGCTCATCAATTTGGATAGCCTAGCTGGCCAGTGTACCTCCGGAGATTCACCTGCCTTTCACTACCTGTCCTCAGAACAGGGGTTCAGACAAAAGCCAGAGTGCCCCCCACTTTTATGTGGGTGCTGGAGAGAAAACCCACTTCCTAATGCTGTGTCCTCTCCTGAATGAACCATCTCCCAGCCCCGACTTCACTATACTTCCCACTCAGAATTCTCTCTATATATAGTATTGCGTCATGTTCATTTCTTCACCAAGCATCCTACTAGAACTTCTGATAAAATGTTAGGTAGCAGCACTGTATCAGCTGTGCTCTTCTTGCTACTGATCTCCATGGGGAGGCACTGGGTGCTTTGGTGTTGAGTGTGGTGTCCATTGTGGTCCTTCCCAGATGTCTTCCTTCCACTGGAGGAAGTCTTCTCTGCTCCTTGCTCAGGGGGTCTTTCCATCGCAGAGCTGGGTCAGAGTCTGTGGCTGCTTTGTCTGCTTGATGGTTGTTTTAAGTGTGTTTGCATTAATTATGTGATGTTAAACTGACTTCACATCCTAGGGATGCGTCCCACCTAACAGACTACAGCTTCATATGTGACAGGATTTTGTAAAGGATGTTTCTGTTCATGTTTATAAAAGACATTGATTGTCGGGCAGTGGTGGCGCACGCCTTTAATCCCAGCACTCGGGAGGCAGAGGCAGGCAGATCTCTGTGAGTTCGAGACCAGCCTGGTCTACAAGAGATAGTTCCAGGACAGGCTCCAAAGCCACAGAGAAACCCTGTCTCGAAAAATAAGAAAAAAAAAAAAAAGAAAAAGACATTGATCTATAATTTTCCGGTCTTTTGATATCTTTATCTAGTGTTAGCATCTAGGTAACACTGACGTCTTGAAATGATTGGGAAAACTTTTCTATTCTTTGGAAGATTCTGTGAAGAATTGTTATTTATTCTTCTTTAAGTGGCTGCTAGGAGTCAGTGGCCAAGTCTCTGGGCTGGGATTTTTCTTTGTGAGCGACTTCGTTGTTACTAATTCAATTCCTCCATGTGTTAGAGGTTTATTCTCATTGTCTATTTTTAATCAGTTATGTTACTGTCTTTCAAAAGACCCATTTCATCTGTTATTTTGTTTTTAGAATGCATCGGTTACAGAATTCTTTATAATAGATTTTATTAACATAAATTGGACAGTTGTGTGCGCTCTTTCATTTATTATTTTAATATTTAGAGGTTTTCCTCTTTTTATCTTGGTTAATCTAGCTACAGCTTTTCTTCATTTTCTTAAAGAATCGGATTTTTGTTTCAGTGATTTTCTTTATTATATTCCAATAATTTCTGTTCTACTTGGTATTATTTCTTTTCTATTGTTCTATTTCTAGTGTCTGGAGGTACAAAATTAGGTTATTGACTTAAAAATTGGGTTAATGTTTTGGTTTTGAGAGGCACCACTTTACCATGTAGCACAGGCTGACCGAAAATTTGCAATCCTCCTTCTTTGGCCTCCAAAGTGTTGGGGGTGTGGTTATGCGCCATTACGCCTGACTCTCTTGTTTTCTGTGCTTTAAACATTCGCAGTCACCAGGTTCCTCTGAAATTTACCGCATCACATAAGGTGCATTGCACTTTGATTTTTGTTGATCTCCACTTCTTTTCTGATTTCCCTTTTGCTGTTTCTGTTTTATTTTTGTTTTGTGGTGTTTGACATGGAAACCAAGGCCTGCTACTTGCTAAGCATCCAGTCTACCACTGAGCTGCAACCCCAGTCCTGATTTCCCTTTCAGTTCTCCTGACCCACTAATCATGGAGGAGTGTTTGCCTGATGTTCACTCATTTATGAGTTTGTTGTATGAGGGAGCAGAGCGGGCTGTGTCCTGCCACCGCCCAGCTCCCTGCCACCGGCCTGCTTTTGGCCCGGGCTTATTCCCGGAATAATCACACACAAACTGGATTCATTTAACACACTGCGTGGCCATTAGTTCTAGCCTCCATTGGCTAACTCTCACATCTTATTTCAACCATTTTTAATAGTCTGTAAGTCACCACGAGGTAGTGGGCTTACCAGGAAGATACAGCATGTCTGACCCTGGCGGCTTCATGGCGGGCTCTCTCTGACTCAGTCTTCTTCCCAGCATACTGTTCTCTTTTTCCTCTCTAAGTCCTGCCCTATCAAAAGGCCCAGGCAGCTTTCTTTATTAACCAATGAAAGCAACACAAAATACAGAAGAACCCTCCTACACCATGAGTTTCTCAAGTTCTTTCTTACTTCTGGTTTCTACTTTCACTGTATTGTTGTCAGGGAACATATTTTGTATTATTTCTGTCTTTTAAACCTGAGATTTGTTTTTACAGTTTACCATGAGATCTGTCATAGACAGTGTGCCATGTATACCTAGAAAGAAGTTCTGTGAGCTATCAGGTCTAGTTGGTTTTCTCTTAAAAGTATTTATTTTTATTTTACATATATGAGAGTTTGCCAGCATGTGTTTGCGTGCACCTTGTTCGTGCAGTGTACACAGACACCAGAGGAGCCCACCAAGTCCTCTGGAACTGGAGTTCCAAGTGCTTGTGAACCACCTGGTAAATGCTGAGAACTGACCCGGGTCTTCATCACCGGGCTGTCTATCCACACTTTATTTTAGCTGTTTTACGTGGTTGCTGTAGAGTTTATAGCACACATCTCATAAGATTTGCGTTCTAGTTTGTATCATTTATACCATTTTCCAGGGATGAACAAATGCATCCTTGTGTAGTTACATTGAACCCACCTTCTTATGAATGCTGTTGTTAGTTAGATATCTTAGATCTGAAGGATATGAAGGAAAAATAATAATACCCTTTTCTTAGTCCTATTACTATGGAGAGACAACATGACCAAGGCAACTCTTCTAAAAGAAGATTAGGTAGGGACTTGCTTACAATTTAAGAGATTTGGTCCATTATCATCATGGCTAGATGCATAGCAATAGGCATCGCAGACATGATGCTGGAGAAGTAATTGAGATCAACATCCTGTTCCACAGACAGAGGGAGACCCCGCCCTTGGCTTGGGCTTTTAAAACCCTAAAGCCCACCTCTAGTGACACACTTCCTCCAAAGAGGTAACACTGCCTAATCCTTTCAATTAGTGCCACTCCTTGGTGGCTAAGCATCCAAATAGATGAGCCTCTGAGGGCCATTCTTACTCAAACCACCACAATCCTGTTACCATCTTACCAGTCATCTTTATAGTCTCTACCATCATGTGCTATCATTGCCAAATCTATCACATGTGTCTGACATGTGTTATAGATCCCAAAATATATTGCATCCATATTATTTTGGAAAAGTTGTTTAAATTACACAAGACAAGAAAGAAGAAAAATGTGTATTTAATCTACCTTTCATATTACATAAGGAGCTTTACTATTTGTTGTATGGGATTTAAAGTGATCTTGGGATGTCACCTGTTCTCAGTCCCAGGAATTCCCTTTAGTGTTTCTTGTAAGGACAACTTGCCACCATCAATATCTCAGACTTCCTAATCTTGTCCCCAAGCATTGTGAACTGCTTTGCAGCCTCCGTTGTTTCTTCCAAGAAGTCAGCTGTCAAATCTTCCACAGTTCCAGTCTCCTCCTGGTGCCTTCAAGACTCTCTCATTAACCTTCAGCATTTTTGCTATGACCTCGGTATATTCCAGTAAGTTGGAGAATACTCTAAAAACCCTGTCTAAATTTGCTGACACAGATGAAGTGGTCCAATGCCCAGGAGACATGATCCACTGCAACTCACACAGAAAAAAAAATGGACAATCTGACCATACCTGTTGTCTTAGGGTTTGTATTGCTGTGAAGAAACACCGTGACCATGGCAATTCTTATAACGAAAGCACTTAATTGGGGTGGCTCACTTACAGTTTCAGAGGTTCGGTCCATTATCATCATGGCGGGGAACATGGCAGCGCTCAGGCAGATGTGGCGCTGGCTGCATCTTCATATGCAGGCCACAGGAAGTCGAGTGGCACACTGCAGGAGGTATCCTGAGCGTAGGATACCACAAACTACACTTATGTTTACTTGTTTCATAAAATGAATCAATAATTAATATCCTTCCAAAACAGGAAGCACAGTGTCTAGACGGATTCACTAGCAAATTGTACCAAACCTTAGAGAAATAACTTGTTCCAATTCCCTATTGGCTCTTACAGAAATGGATGTGAAGGGGGTTGCTCCAGTCATTCTGTAAGCATTATCCTAGTACCAAGAACAGACAATGGTTTTGCAAGAAAAAAGAAAGCTACACAGCTCTCTATCAATAAACTTGGAGAGTTTTTGCCATCATTTTCCCCACCATTCTCCCTGTTCCTTTCTTTCCTTTTCTTCCGGCACGCCCCTTGCATTGTGTTATTGCACTTAATGACACCCCTATTTCCCCAACGTGCTCTTCATTTTTATTTCTTGCTCTTCTTCAGTGTATGCATTTTCTGCAGATTTAGCTTCAAGTTTATTTATTCTCTCTTCTGTTAATTCAAATACTCTGTTGGGCCGTGTAAATTCAGTCATCATAGTTTCAATTTCAGACCACTTGCTTCTTTTTTTCCAGATAGCTTTAATGTCTTTTTAATTTTTTTTTATTTTAAAGGGTATGCATGTGTACTTAGTAAGCTCATGTGTAACTTATGTGTGCAAGAGCCCAGAGAGGCCATAAGAGGGCGTCAGATTCCCTGGAACTGAAGTTACGGTGTGTTGTGTGTCATGCTGGGAACTGAATTCAGTTACACTACAAGAGACATACCTGCCTTTAAGTACTGAGCTGCCTCTCCAACTCCCAGAGAATAGATTTGTGAACCACTCTGTGTGATACTCCATTATGACCACCTTCTGCTGGATGTCAGTTGGTAGCATTGTCTGACAGGTAGGCAGCCTGAAGGGATTTCTGTCTGATTATATTACTCTTTAACAGTCTCCAGATTTTTCCTTTCCCTTTCCTCCTCCCTCAACTTCTTTTGCCTTATAACTGGGCTCCACGACTCTGCATTTCCATAAGCTACCCTTTTGGGTCATTTTTTAAATTCAAGAATTTATCAGTTTCTTAAAGTTTGTTTATATGGTACATTTTAACTGCCATGCCCCGAAATTTGCAATAACCCCATCTCACTGTTTAACAAGCCAATAATTAGTCCCCAAGCTGGCAAATCCTCCAGGCCTCTATTGGATTCTCCTCTTGTTGGTGACTGGGTTACTACCTCATAAAACAACAGCAGTACTAAGGCTTCAAGGGCGGGGGCCAGCCAGAAGTCTGATTAGCCGACACCTTTTCTCCTCCATGTTTGGCATATTTTTATTCTTGGAAGGAGTATATAAAACACACTGTTTGCAGCATTTATGTTTTCCTAACACCTAATAACTTACTGCTTTATGTGTAAAATCTGTTGCCTCAGCTCCTTTTTCAATTTCTTTCTCACATCTTTGTGTCTCTCTAAATAAGGCTAATCTCCAGACAGTGACATTTAAGAGGGCCCATACTGACTGCATAGCCACGAAGAGAAGCTCCCACCCTGCCTAGTTACAGGCTATCTTAAATAGCAGTGGTGCTACAGCTCTTCATCCATGATAGATGTTTCAAGACCCCGTGGTGCCTCAAACCATGCGTCTTATTGAGCCCAGAGCATACCACAGTTTCCTGGTGGGCTCACAGTTGTTGAAACAGAGTTGGTCTGTCCTCTGGTGTGTTTTATGCCTGGGTCCCCTTTGCATCCCTTTTGTGTTTGGAAGCCATTACTAGGTAAAGTAAAGGTTAGTTGAGTGGGTGTCTGGTGTAGGAGGTCCTTCTGTCTAGGTGTTGACATATATGTCTAGGTGTCTGACGAGCAAGATGGCTGAGTGACTGACAGGCAGGAGACATTGAACAAAGGAATGATTCACACCCTGAGCAGGACAAAGTTGGACGGTGCAAGATTTCATTATGGTGCTCAAAATAGCATGCAATTTAAAGCTTATGACTTGTGGATTTCTGGAATTTTCCATTTAATATTTTTGGACTGCCGTTGACCACAGATAACTATAACCCAGTAAGAGAGGGATTACGGTTTGAATGTGAAATGTTTTCTGTCAACTCACGTGTTCAAATATTTGGTCCCTAATTTGAGGGCACTATTTTGGGAAGTTGTGAAAACTTTAGACGCAGTGGGACCTGTGGAGGCTGAAAAATGCAGGCCCACTTCTATCTGGTCTGATGGACAGAGAGTTTGGAGATTTGACAGGCACAGTTGCTGTCCTCACTCAGGTGCAGTAGCTTGGTTCTTTTGAAATTAAGATAGCTCATTCTAGTAAGTCTGTGCCAGCCTGACAGGTGGTCAGGATATGCAAATGCACTTCTGCTCCTTCCTTAGTAACTATGAGGTCACCTAGG
>JAQHUG010000507.1:621536-639136 GCA_028555095.1 Dicrostonyx torquatus | reverse complement strand
GGTATCCTTTGTGTCATGTTAATAAAGTCTTTTGATTCCCCCCCCCATTTATGTTTGGTATAAAAGCTGTGGAAAAATGACCGCTGGTGAATTTCAGGATTTCAGTCACTGGGATGCCCTCCCAATACTTTCTATGTTTTCTGTCTTATTATTTTTATGTGTCTTCGGAGTCTCTACTTATATTTCTTCAATTCCCATGCCCCTACCCTGGTAAGAAGTATTTTTGTTGAGGGCCAATCCTCAATAATGCGCTGAAACGTGGGACTGACCAGTGAATCCCAAAATGCACAGAAGTGTGGCCAGGCATACGAGGGAGTACGTGAGGAACCCCGTGGGAAAACTGTATTCCAGGTGGAGAGGTGAGTAATTAAATAACGGTTGTGTTCTAAGGACTGCAGATCTAGTGGGTAAATGTTATGTCTCCAAGGGCTTGCTTTTGCTGAGTTGTAGAAATTTCCGTTTCCTTCTGGAAGCAGAACCCACCACCAGTGGCAACATTTATAATCCTAGTAATCTTTCAGGACACCCCCATTTCTCAATATCTATTAGAACCCTGGAGACCAAATCCCACAACAGTTGAAAAATTCCTTATTTCAAAAGAAAAAACAAACTGAATTGCTTGACTCTCAAGCTTCATATTTTGTCAACAATGTGGAATCTTGGATTTTAAAAAATTCTTCTGGTGGTGGCACACAAGACAAGACCGAGAAAAAGGAACTAGAAGCAGAAGGAAGTGTAAAGATTCACCAAGGAAGACCATGATGTAAGCAGGGTCAGTGGAAGGAGAAAGTTAAGGATATGCCAGACATCCATCGGACCTGAGAGTCAGAGAGCGAGAAGAGCAAAGGGGACTTGGAGATATAAAGCAAGCTGCTCGGGCAGGGAGTTTACAGACACTCCTGTGGGTGGCGTAGCTCTCTAGAAAGCCACCCAGTCTCAGAGCCAGAACTGCCTTCTGACATGAGTGTCACAGGAGGCAAGAGTCTCAGTGTCCCACTGAGGTTTACCATCTGCCCATGGTTCCCTCTCCTTTCTTAGATTCAGGACCATGGGGGAACTGTTGTTAGTTCTGTGGAAATAATTCTGGGGAGGGAGTCGGTAAGAGTGGTCTGTCTAATAGACCAGGAATCTACATTTGGGTGCAAGCTATCTTCGGCATCTCCAGCTTGTGTTTGGTTGTCCGTCCTGTATCCCTCCACTGTACCCCAGTTCATTTGATCTGCCACTTCCCATTATAGTTAAGATAATTGGAGAGCTATCGCTTTGTGTTCTTTTGTCCTGATTCTGCCAAAATGTCATCTTCACTTACCAACATAAGTGAGTCTTTTGAGTGGGCATTCACGTAGAAAATTCAGAACTGTAAGGCAGGAGAGGCAGCTCAACAGTTAAAAACATGCACTGTTCTTGCAACCCCAGTTGGTGTGGGAGGTCCTTCTGTCTATGTGTTGCTTTTATTGGTTAATGAATAAAGAACTGGCTTGGCCTATAGCATGGAAGGAGGAAGGCAAAGTCAGAGAGACGCCATGGAGCCATCAGAGTTAGACATACCGAAACTTTACTGGTAAGCCACTGCCATGTGACAATACACAGATCAATAGAAAGGGGGTAATTACTTTGTAAGAGTTAGCCAAGGCCGGGCGGTGGTGGCGCACGCCTTTAATCCCAGCACTCGGGAGGCAGAGGCAGGCGGATCTCTGTGAGTTCAAGACCAGCCTGGTCTACAAGAGCTAGTTCCAGGACTGACTCCAAAAGCTACAGAGAAACCCTGTCTCGAAAAAACAAAAAACAAAAACAAACAAACAAAAAAAAGAGTTAGCCAAGAAGAAGCTAGAGCTAATGGGCTAAGCAGTGATTCAATTAACACAGTTTCTGTGTAATTATTTCGAATCTAAGCTAGCCAGGTGGCTGGGAACCAAGAAGTGGCCCCTCCTCCAACACCCAGTTTTCCCCGCATTTCTGTCAGGTGGCTCACTTCCACCTGTGATCCGAGCTTCAGCAGATCCGATGCCCTCTTCCGGCATGCAGACACCCACGCACACACCCATTATTATATTTAAATTATATGCATATAATTTAAAAATGAATAAAAATTTTAAAAAAAAAAACAAATTCAGAACTTTCTGGTTAAACCAGTAAAATTCGGAGAAATCGCAACCTTAGGATGCAGCCTAGCCATTGCCTGTGCCAGGTGCAGAGATAGCGTGGAGGCGCTTTCTCAGATGAGCTGGCCTTGGCCATGGCGGACTAAACAGACCTTGAGCCACAGACTGCGGAAGCCTGGAGAGTCCTCCGTGTGCTTAGCCTTGAAGGAATGAGAACTGCTCTGCCTCACCAGTTGCCTTTCTATTTTCAAAAGTTACCGCTGATGCAAATTTCTCCCACCGTAGTGTGAAATAATTTGTTGGATAACTTTCTGATCTCATTGCCAGCTGAGAACAGACTTCAGCGGGAAAGGGTGGGATACAAACAGGTAACTAAACAGGGACACAGTGACCCATCAGAGAACCCAGTGGTGAACAAAGCCAACAAGTTATAAGAGGAATTTAGTGAAGAGAGTTAAGATACAATATTGGAAGTACTGTATGGAATGAGTGGAAAGCCTGGAAGATCAGGTTCTGGGAATGAAGAGAAACAAAAAGAGATAACAGCCAAGAATGCAGTTAAGCTCACCCACCCTCAACACGCATGGACACAAAACTATTTGGCACACAGCACCACTAGGGCACGTCACCCTCACACCTCATGCCACCTCAGTCACAGCTGCAGGTTCTCTGTGTCAGTCTGGCTGAGCTGGGTGCACTGTGAGCCCCCACTTCCAGAGATAGTTAGAGATTAGACTGCACACAGTAGGGATGGCCCAACTTCCGCAGATGTCAGGGTGCTCAGCATGGCCTGAAAGACACAGCAGATGTCACCTGCCACAGATGAGATGGAAAGGGTGGCCTCAGCTAAAGAAATCACTTTGTTGTTGGGTTTTGTCTTTTTACTATGTACCCGAGGCTGGCTGACCTCCAATTCGGAAACTTCCTGCCTCAGCCTCCTCAATTCTGAGATTGTAGGTGTTTGCCATCACAGGACCTGGAATGTTTAGTCTCTTTACATATTTAATTTGCACGACTTCTGGGCAAGTTTATCCCTTCTAGTTTTATAGATTATGGAGAGTGAAGAAGGTTAAGAATCCTTCAACCTCCTCAAGATCCTACAGTGGGAAAGAAATAAATGTGAGTTCATCGTGCATTTGATGGCTCTAAGCCCATGCTTTAAGACCAGTGTCCCCTGGAGTTTGATGGGTTTGGGCTGCTGGAAGTATGAGTGGTCCATTTGTGAGGTGTATGGCTGTAGAACGTGGGCTCTATTTGAAGTTGGTCTTGGAGAACATGCATTTGTTTGTTAATAAGAGAAAAAAGTGATTTACACAACAGATAGGCTCAATCTCTCACGGTCCTGGGGTTTAAAAATCAGAGATCATAGTGTTGACATCTTTTCCGTGTGTGGTTGCCTGGCTTTCATGCCTGTGCCCCATCTTCTTTCATATAAGGGTGTCAGTCTCCTTGGATTAGCTGCACGTCTTAATGAGCTCATACCCTATCTCTCTCTTTCTCTCTCTCTCCCCCTCTCTCTGTCCTAGGAATTCCTTTCTTGCCCCTTCCAGTGGGCCCCCACCACTCCAGTCTCTGTTCCTCTTGTCATTAGATTGGGCTTAGGTGGATGCTAACCCTAAGATGCTCTCAGCTCATCACTTAGGTGGATGCTAACCTAAGATGCTCTCAGCTCATCACTTAGGTGGATGCTAACCCTAAGATGCTCTCAGCTCATCATCTTCAATCTGATCGCAAAGCCCTGACTTCCAAACAAGGACACATTTCCAGGTGTCAGGTTTAAGACTTGGAAATACCTTCTTAGAGGTCACTTTTCTTCACACTGTACCCACCTGTCTCCTCATTTTCTCATTCACTCTGCTGTTTCCCTTAGCCTGTGTCCCAGATCCTGGTACTAGCAGGTGGGGTAGAACACTCAGACTTCTGTCTTGTGTCCCTATCAAGACTCCCAGGACTGAGGGAGTACAGCTTGTCATCCTCTGAGTGTAACAGAAAGAATAGCTGCACAAAACGTCTCCTACCTGGAGAGGCAGCATTTCACACTTTAGTGCAAGTGTGTGCAGACAGTATTTACCCAGCTGACAATGTCACAACTCTGCAAGCAAGTCCCAACAGCCAGTTGTGCCTCATTAGGGATTCACTGACTTCGGGTGGCCTGGATTCTATTGTCACTTATGATATGATCAGTTGTGGGCCAAGTTCCAAACACCTTTGGCTGCATTTAGAGTCTGAGGAAAAGGGGAAAATTCAAATAACTCCCTAGGAAGAAGCTGAAGGCTCTGGTGTGTTTTGTTTTTGATTTTCAATATCCCCAGACTGCTACTGCCACTGAATAAAATCTTCTGGATCCAGGAATGGCTCAGTCCACAGCTGGCATTCTATCCAGTGCTCTTCCAGCCTCCTGGTTGCTGCTTAGCACAGAATGCTCCAGTGCATAGCACATAGGGTCTGCCAGGCACCTAGCTCTGAGACGCACACTCGCTGCAGGAGCTAAAGGGATGGCTGCTTCACTCATGGGCGTCTGGAAAACAGCCTGGGAATGAGACTGTTTTAGCCCTGGGATGACACAGATGTGGCCTTCCTCCTTGTCTAGCTGGGACCTGGGTTCAGGCTGGGTTTTCAGCCTGCTCTTCAGTTCTTCCTTCACATAAACACCTGAGAGTCTCTCTACCCCACTTCTATCTTTCCTCCGATAGCCAGAAAACATTTTCCGTGTGGGAGTGTTCATGTATGTGTATGTACATGCGCACATGAACAAGTATATGGAGGCCAGAAAGCAACCTTAGCTACCACCCCTCCACAGATGCATCCACCTTAGGGTTTTTTTGTTGGTTGTGTTGGCGGAGGGGAGGGTGTTTTTGCTTTTTGCCTTTTTTTTTTTTTTTTTGCTTTGTTTTGAGAGAAAGTCTCTCACTGGCATGGAGTTAGCTCATTAGGCTAGTCTGGCTGGCCAGTGAGTCCCAGAGATCCTCCTCCTTCTCCCTCCCTAGCCCTTTAGATCTTTAGATTACAAGGGTGTATTGGCAGTTTTTACATGGGTTCTGAGGATCAAACTTGGGTCCCAGTGCTGTGTGTCAAGCACTTCACCAACCAAGCCACTTGCCCAGCCCCAGGGGGAGACTTTCTGAGCTGGAACAATATGTATCTTTCAGACTGCACGCAGAGTGTTTCCGTAGACCTTCGTGTTCGGGTTTTCACCAAAGGCTTGAGTGTATGTCTCACTGATTGAGCTAAGTCTGCTCATTCAGAGTTGCTCAGCCTAAGCAGGGTTCTGAAGCTCTAAGCAGAAGAGGCACGGGGCCAGCCACTCCTCCACTCAAAACGAAGAATTGTCCCAATGCGGGGTAGGGGAGACTCACTGGCTGGCTGATTAACAGGTCAGGTGCTGTGGCTTTGTGGAAAGTGGTGTCAGCCCAAGAATGGGGATAAGAGACAGAGATAGAGAATGAGAGAGAGAAAAACAGAGAGACAGAGATAGAGAACGAGAGAGAGAGAAACAGAGAGAAAGAGAGAGGAAAGTCACAGATTCATACAAGCAATGCAGGAGGAGTAACAGGTCTGTGGCTGGGGTTGGCAAACGTGAGTGAGGATGCTGGAAGCCCTGTGTTTGATTCCCGACCCAGAATAAACCGGTCATGGTGGGGTATGCCTGTAACCTCAACCCTCAGAAAATGGATGTAGGAGGATTAGGAGTTCAAGGCCAACCTTGGCTATGTAGCATTTGCGGCCAGCCTGGGATACATGAAATAGACCAGGACACTCAACTTCCTCTAGGGATCTCCACGTAAGCATGCACGGGGTTGGCAGAGTGATTCTAAGTTGCATTTTAAGACTAAGCAATATTTTCAAGAACAGGAACTTTTAGCTGAAAAATTTGTGTACGTTTGAAAGACCTAACAATTCTGGGCTACTGCCCTGAAGAGATTGTAGACCCATTTGTCATAATGTTACATCCAAAGTCCGGATCCCCAAAACATCACCACGAGACCATATTCAATGCAAAAGCAAGTAGCTTTTATTGCAAGTTAACTCGGGTCCCTCTGTCCATCTGAAGCGGGAGCAAAAGCAGCAGCAGGAACAGCATAGGAGAGACCCCAAGCTGCGAAAACAGGGGGTTTATATAGGGGGAGAGGCTGGGGGAATTCCTCTGGGCATGTGATTGGCTGCCCCAGAGTGAGATGAGGGGAATTCCAGACTTCCAGGCTTGGGATTGGCTGTCACCTATGATGTAAGGGGATTTCCAGGCCTCAGGGGAATTACCAGCTGCCAGTAACTGCCTGGGGGAGCAGAGTCCAAGCCTGTAGGGGTTCAGTGATTCGTCCATTTTCCCTGCTCAGGGATTGGCTGGTTTTCTGTCAGGGGCAGAGACGGCTCTGATTCTGGGACCAAATGGTGTGTTTTGATTCTTTTTACCTTTTTGACTCTAATTTTGGGACCAGGGCAAGTATCTTTGGTATGGTCTGGATATGGGAGCTTAGTGTATTCTTTGGGTCCTGGTTTCAGGGTCCAGGAACTTTCCTCCTGCTTTGGGTTTGGGGACAAATTGTCTCTTCCCCTGGCTCTGGTCCCATTTTCAGGGTGTGTTTCTTCCCCTAGCTCTGAACCTGGAGTCAGGCTGCTTGGGCGTTGTGCTAGGGCTGTGGACTCTCTGAATCTGTGAGGTCCTGGGGCTCTCAATAACACGTGGTGCATGCCCTCATTCTTGCCTGGCCCTGCTGTCCACTGTATGGTCCCAAAGCAAAGAGGCTGTACCGTTAGGATGTCCAGTTACTACCTTCCTTGGGGGTGGGGAAAGGCAGAGGCAGAGGGCAGCAGATCCCATGAACAAAAAGAACAATCTCTAAGAGTATCAGAGGTGAGACACAGCCCAGGCACTGTACAGAAGCTCAGCTGAGTGCTTCTGCCTTCCAGATGGGAGAAATAATTGTGCCCTTAATAAGATATCGTACTTATGCTCCCAGAAGCCCCTCTCTTAGAGCCAGCCATATTATAGAATCCCCCTCTTGGCAGTACTGCAGGGTCCTTAACAAAAGTGTAACTTTCCCTTTTTCTTCTTTCTATCTTTTTCTTTCAGATAGTTGGCCAAAAGCGTAATCATGTATTCCCTGACACTCTGGGTTTTCTTGTTGGAGAATATTATTTTCAGGTGTGTGACTTTTGTTTACGCTGCATTTGTTTAACTCTGTGAAGCTGTGTTACTGGGCCTGTCTAAAACACATTGTGGTCTAGTAAAGAGCTGAACAGCCACTAGGGAGGCAGAAGAGAAAAATAGGTGGGGCCAGCAGGCAGACCGGATAAATATGAGGAGAAAGAAAAGAATCTGGGAATGAGAGAAGAAGGAGGAGAACTTCCGGGGCCAGCCACCCAGCTACACAGCCAGATGCACAGTAAGAAGGAAAGGAAGGGATACAAGAATAGAGAAAGATAAACACCCCCGAGGCCAAAGGTGGATGGGATAATTTAAGTTAAAAGCTAGCAAGAAGAGATGGAGAATTGGCTCAGCGGTTAAGGGCACTGGTGGTACTGAGTTCAATTCCCAGCAATGATGTGGGATTCCCCTTTGTATGCGTGATTGCCACTGGTAAATAAAGGATTGCTTTGAACCTATAGCAGGGCAGAACTTAGATGGGGAAAACGAAACTGAATGTTGGGAGAAAGAAGAGCAGAGTTAGTAGAAGCCATGGAGCCCTGCTAGACACAGATGCCAGAACTTTACCCAGTAAGCCACAGCCTCATGGCAATACACAGATTACTAGAAATGAGTTAAATTAATATGTAAGAATTAGCCAATAAGAAGCTAGAACTAATGGGCCAAGCAGTTATTTAATTAATACAGTTTCTGTGTGATTATTTCGGGGCTAAGTGGCCGGGAACTAACTAGGGGCCTCCACCTACACAGCGACTGATGGTGGCTCACAACCATTTGTAATAAGACCTTGTGCCCTCTTCTCGCCTGCAGGCATACATGCAGACAGAACACTGTATACATAATAAATAAATAAATAAATCTTTAGCCAGGTGGTGGTGGCGCACGCCTTTAATCCCAGCACTCGGGAGGCAGAGGCAGGCGGATCTCTGTGAGTTCGAGACCAGCCTGGTCTACAAGAGCTAGTTCCAGGACAGGCTCCAAAGCCACAGAGAAACCCTGTCTCGAAAAACCAAAAAAAAAAAAAAAATCTTTAAAGGGAAAAAACTGACAAGAAACAAGCCAAGCTAAGGCTGGGCATTCATAACTAAGAACAAGCTTCCATGTGCGATTTATTTGGGAACTGGGTGGTGGGCTCCCCAAAAGCCAAAAGAGTAAAATATAACACTACATTTTCTCATCTTTTTTTCTCTGAAGCCTGTCCCACTTTCCACTGCTTGACTATTTTCATTGCTCATCATGCCTGTGTAAAGGTGTAGTTTTCTCTTCCTCTCTTCCACCTCTGTCCTCCTAACGGCCACCGAGATTTACAGCTTGTCTGCCCTGTTGTGTACCTTTCAAACTCTAATAAAAACCATCCTCAAGCTTCCTTCTGAATCCATGTTTAAGTTCTTTCATTAAGAATATTAAGAACCACAAAGAGAACCCTCCCTGGTTTCCCTGGTAACAATGAGAGAGGCTAGGACCTGGGTCATCAGGTGGCTTGAGGGTCAGACCTGAGCTTCTGTGAGCATGGGATTCAACGTTAGCCCTTGAGTCCCTGGCTCATCCCTGTAGACACTTCCGTTTACAGAAGCCCAGAAACTGCCTTGGCTCCTTAGGCTGGAGAAGGGTCCCTAAAGCTCACGGGCTCACCAGCCATTCACACAATGTACATCCATTTGTTTCTGACACCATTGCTACCAGGGACCCAGGGAGAGGGACAACTTGCAACTGTGTAGCTGTGAAGACCCAGGAATGTGCTGGCTCCATGGGGGTGGGTAGGATGGAAGCTCCTAAGAGCCCCACAGAGACTATCCTCCAAAGATGCTGCCAGGTTTCCCTTGTGATTTAAATTCGCTTCCTCACAAGCAGTGTGCAAATGCTATATTCTATTCAAAGTAGCCCTTGAGACAAAGGTGCCCAGACAATGCAGCTGAAAAGATTCCATTCACCACAGCTGCCGGATGCTGCTATTCTCCCAGCAACCGGTTTTTTACTCAAGCACTTTTGGTGCTCTGTGTCCAGCAGATTCAGCTTCAAGACAGAGGCTGCTGGCAGTCCCCATGGTGTGTGGGGGTTTTCCTCTGTCTGGGAGAGTGTTTATGTGTGACCCTCCTCCCCTATGTGTGAGCTGAGAGCTGAACCTCTCAATGGACACATTTGCAACTTCTCAAAGGAAGGAAAGACAACCCCTAAAAGAAACCGGGATGTTTACAGAGAAGTAACCCCTGTGTCATTTTCCCTCGCAGGGAGGTCCTGCCTTGATTGCTAATAGTTGTGTACTTTAGCCATGTGTGGCATAACCCGTGGTGGAGGCCCTGAGCCACAAGGTTTCCTCCACCCCGCAGCTTTCTTTCAATACAGTGAGGCTCTGCTGGCTGGGCCCACCCAGGGAGCAGCCCAAACCCTCCTGCAAGGACCTCCCAGTCATCTCCACTCCCCCTGGCCAGCCCACAGCAGCTCCCCACCAAGGAGGCAGAGCAGGCTCCTACCTTCCTACCCAGGAAATGTCTTCTACCTTCTGCCCTAGGTCAGGGCACAGTGACCATGAAGGTTTTCCCATGCCTTTCTCTAGGCCAGCAAGTGGATACATCTCAAAAGACTTTCTAGAAGTTCAGGGTAGACAGGGAGGTAGTCGCTGGAGGGTAGCCTCTACCTCATCCCCAACAGTACTGACACCCCAAGGAAGAGTGTCCTGGGAATTTGGGGTATTTGAAGTGGCTGACAGTCAGGAAGATCTGTGCCTGGAGGTTAGAGACAGGCAGGGAAAGAGGTGCCAGCCGGGCCAGCCAGCCATTCTTGCCCCAAAGACCATGAGGAAAGTATTTACATTTTGTAAAAATCCCCCAAGTTTAGTTGGTGACAAGGACTGTGAAAATAGCCATTCCGGGCCCTCTCGCTGCACCATGTTGGAGTAGAGCCTGGCTATCTTCATAACAGGAAGCCCCGGGGAGTCTGGTCATCAAGTTGAGAAAGAGCTGTGATGGCCGGGGTTGTGCAGTCGGGAAAAGGAGCTCCAGCTCACAGCTGTGGCCACTTTTCCTGTGATCGCAGGTCTTCGTCCTCCCCCATAGCACAGGTATCGTGGCCCAGCTCCCCTCTCACCCGTGGCATGGGTGGCAAGATGAGGAGAATGAATGCTTCAATAGCAGATATGTGAAACTTGACTGTGTGTTACCTAACACTGCAATAGCAGATATGTAATACTTGACTGTGTGTTATCTAGTCAATGAGAGCGCTTCTGAATTAAACACTGTTACTGGGGGGGAGGGGAGTCTCATGCATCCTAGGCTGATCTTGAACTTGCTTATGCAGCCAAGGATGACCTAGATCATCTGATCCTCCCGTCTCTATGTCCCCTGGGATTGTAGGCATGGGCCACTAAACCCAGTTCATGAGGTACTGGGAATGAAGCCTGGAGTTTCAGGTATGCTAAGTAAGACCCCACTATTTATGTTTATATCTTGGGGTCTACACCCTTTGCCTTTCTCCTCAGGCTAAACCTAGTCCGACTGATACCACTTCCGAACAGATCTCCATCCCCCGTGTGACAGTGTCCATCACCACAGCCAACACTGGCTGCGGCAGCTCTCACTGCAGCAGCCTCCAGTGGGCCCTTCCTGATCCCTAAAACCACAGCCTGGCTGACCTTTATCAAAATAAGGCAAATACTGGACTGTAATCCAGTTTCTGTCCTTTCCCTTAGGGATGGATGGGTTTGTTAACAGGGCTCACTTGTATAGTAATCGATACAAGCTATGCAGCATAGTGACGTAGGTGCCGTGAGCATCTCTACATGGTTAGATATACCATGTGCCATATCACTGTTCTGAGACAGTCTGAGTCTCCCACTAGTGCCTAGAGACAAACCAGGGTGTCTGCAGGCCTCCTCTGCAGAACATCATCAGATGACTGTAAAATAAATCTGACCTATGCTCTACCTAGATCTCCACCCAATCCTGGGGAACAGGCACTCTAAGTCACTGAGGTGTGTGGAAACACTGAGACAGAGACCAGAGTTCCATATGTGTGGTGGGTCATAAAATGTGTGTATTTCATATGTGTTTCCAACAACAACAAAAAAATCTTGTTTGGGAAAGAGGAGTAATGGCCATGTCTTCTTCATACACTTACTTTGTCTCTGGTGCCTTGCTGTGTGGACAGAGAGACACAGAGAGCTGTCTCCTTGTTCAGCTACTCGGTGAAGAAGTATGTTCAGATTTCCAGGGGTAAACCACTGAAGTCTAGTCTTTTACGTAGTTACCCACAAATCCCAGCTCTGGAAATACTGAACTGCAGCTTTTCTTTGCCTGGTACTTACTGCCTTGACTTCTTGACCTTCTAATGAGGTCCTCTCCATGTCTTTGCTCAAAATGAGCCACTGCTATCTGGAGCAAACCCCACCATCGCAGTAGCTGAAGCCAGCTAAACTATGCATAGAAACCTCCTGGGGATTGAGTTGAATACTGGGCATGACTAAGAGGTGGCAGCAGGGCCTGAGGCTACATCTCAAATCTTGTCCTCTGACTGCCACTGGTGGTGTTGGGCTGGGAACAGTACTCATCCTTGGAGGTGCTAAGGCCATTCAGCCTGCTCCAGGAAAGGAATGACAGGAAGGCACAAAGTGCTTATTTCAGTTTTAGAATATTCTCTGCGTTCTACCTGAGGTATCCACAGCTGCTTTGTCCTCTGCCAGATCAACCACTCCCACCACAATCAGGGTGGAAAGAAATCTGTTAACCGTCTCGACCAACCTCCACGCTGCCTCCAAGCCAGAAGAGAATGATGTTTCCAAATGTTAGGCTCTTCCCATGGCCTTTCTAGACTCATTGGTTGTTGATTTTTACAGAAAAAAAATAAACAAACAACTCAGGAAGAAGGAAGCTGGCCTGCATGGATCATTCAGTTCTGTTGGTTTTAAAACTTGATGGAATTTCTTTCTTAGCCCAGAATATCCACTGACCTTCTTGCTGCTTGAAGCCATCTCTTCTCTCTGGTACTCGCTCTGTGGAGAATGTGTAAATTATAGCCCAAAGTGTTTGTGTTTATGTCCTCAAACCAGAATAAATAAATAGCTACACGATATTGAAATCACCTGTCAAAATACCCACTGCAGTTCTGGGACACAAAGAGAAGTCTGTCCCATGATTGGCTCAGGAGCTTGAGGAATTCAATAGCTGTTTATATCATTCAGCTTAAAAAGAATAACCTGTAATTACTGCATTTTAACCCCAAGGCAGCCAATTATTTCACAAAAGCTCTCTCCAGGAAGCCAGACATTAGCCTGGCTAATTAGGCTGACATCACTTGCTCTTATCACAGTGCAGATGGACCCAGCCTGAAAAGTGTCCTGCCAGCCAGAGGTGACTGTGGGTGGCATGTGTTGTATTCTGTTTTACGTTTACTGCTTAGTTTTATGTGTCCCTTGAAGCAGGGTCCCTTTCCTAGAGATGGACTTGCATCAGAAAGAGGGCCTTGCACTTAAGCTGATCTCCTTTATTGCATAAGGAGGAAGCTGGATAAAAAGAAGAAAGGAAGGAAAAATGGCAAGGCTATAAACTCCTCTGAACATAGGAAATCATTCTCTGCCCCAGTGGGAAAGGGGTTTGTTGTTTCAGTCCTTGAGACTGTTCCCCAGACCCTTTTTGCCCTGGTGCATTGGGTCTAAGAGGCCAAGCAAACTTGGAAAAATAAGTCCCAAGCTTGTAGCGTTCTTTCCTCCTGAAAAATTGGATATCTCAGATCTGGGGAGATGGTTCGTTTTATAAGTGTTTGTCATGCCATCATGAGAACCCAAAGCTGATCCCCAGAGCCCTGTGTAAAGAAGCTCAGCATGTCAGCATGCATCCGCATGTCAGCATGCATCCGCATGTCAGCGTGCATCCGCAGTCTAACACTGAAGAAGTAGAGGTGGAAGCATCAAGAAAGAGACTGTCTCAAAAATCAAGATGGACTGTGCCCAAGAAAAGACACCCAAGGTTGAACTCTAGCTCCCATACACACATACATTCATACGCATACATGTGTCAGGGTGCTAGACCCACACCATCACTCAAAACTTCATTGAGTCGGTGGCCTCCAGGTTTTTGTCTCATGAATTCAAAGAATGAAACTCATGGACCACAAGAAGGCGAGAGCATAAAAGAACGCACAGAGCCTCTACAGCTATTAGTCCGGGACTTTTTAAAAGACTAATGGCAGAAACTGGGGTAACACAGGCATAAAACGGTAAGCTGGTTGGTCCATTTGACCCAACCTGTTGGGCATCTCTACACAGTTCCAATTCTGCCTCATTCATTCAAAGCAGAGGTGTTCACTTAGAAGATCCATAAGGGGAAATTAAGATTCCTCCTGGCATCGCTGGCCTCTGGCCAGAGCAGAACTGAAGGCATTTTGCTTAAATATTTTTGGCATCTCTGGCCTTTGGTGAGGACAGAACCACCAACAGGGCCAAAGACATTTCTGGTTTTTCAGCCAAGAAAACCATGTTCATGCCCAGGGTCCTCTACCCTAAAACTCCCTGACCAATTTCTACCTCTGTTGGGAACTGCAGACCCTCAGACCCTGAATTTCCTGTGACCCCCCCTGCCTGCTGGAGTAAACAGCTTGTTTTCCTGTGCTTGCAGCTGCTCTGGGCACTAGACCCTCAGGAGTTCCTGATGGCAGGGGAGTGGTTTCTGGTGGGCTTGTAGCTGAAAGATTCCAAGAGCTAGGGTGTGGCCATTAGTCAAGGAGAGCCCTATATAAGCTGCCCTGGAACACAATAAAAGGGGCATTCTTGTTTCAAGGATGACACTAGTCTCTGTCTCTCTCTCTCTCTGTGTGTCTCTGTCTCTGTCTCTGTCTCTCTCTCTCTCTCTCTCTCTCTCTCTCTCTCTCTCTGTGTGTGTGTGTATGTGTCTCAGTCTCCAGCCCCTTGCCCGACTCATGAACCATTGCGTGGTAGACAGGAGGGATTGTACAGGTGGACTGTTCTCATAGAGACAGCCTAACCATCTTATCCAAACTGGTGAGCTCCTGATTCAGTGAGAGACCCCTTCTCAAAACTTAAGGTGATCAATTGAGGAAGAGACCCAACATTGACTTCTGACCTCACATGCAGAGTTGTGAGGAAAATCCTCCTACAAGAGACAGGTTCTGTATTGAAATGTGGAACTCCAAGCAGGATGTGGAGAATAGATTGAGGACATCCTGGGATCTCAGGACAAATGTGGGGAGGTGGGAACACCAGCCTGAGCATGGAAGGCATGGCTCATGGAGGGCCAAAGGTTAGCTGAGAGGGCCAAACTGGGCACACTTCTTCATGATAAAAGTCACTGGGAGGCAGGGATGGAAGCAGCGCTCCTGGACATAATGCAGGTTATAGGCAGTAAACTCAGTCAACACATGCTAAATGGAGAAAAAGTCAAAGCTCGGCAACAGGACAAGAGTGAACACTCTCCACTTCTGTGCAACAGTGATAGAAGTCTTAGCCAGAGCAGTAACGCAGGAGAAACAGGCAGAAGTAATTCAAACAGAGAAGTCAAATGTCCCTGTTTGCAGATGACACAGGCTGTAGTAAGATCCTGGTGGCTCTATCAGCAAAGTGAGAGGGCAAAATTAACACCCAAATATCAGCAACCTTTTTATATACCAGTGTCAAACATAATGAAAAAGGAACTAGAGGGAAATGTCATTCACAACAGCCACAAAAAATAAATAAATAAATAAATAAATAAAATACTTGGGAGTAAGCCCAACCAAGTAAATGAAAGACCTCTATAAACAAGCACTTTAAAAAAATTGAGGAAGACACTGGAAGATGAAAAAGCCTCTCATGAACACCTTTTTAAACAGGAAATTGAGAGAAGAGTAGGGGCTTAAAGAAGACTATAAAGATACTGCGCATGACAGAGGCGCTGTCTCAGAAGATGGGAACCTGGACACAGATTGCATTCCTCTCTGGGCCTTGGTACTTGTAAGGAACAAATGGAAAGAACTAGACACAGTTTCTCTAGGCATAAGCACAGAGGTCGAATCCAGTCTGCAGCATCTGGCCCAGAATGCCAGCCTGTGACCGACAGAAGCCATCCCAGGAAGCCAGCTAGCCTTTTTCAAGTCAGATTTGCAGGGAGATCAGACAACTCCAGCATCTGCTCCAGATAACAACCCCTGTGACCATCAGCTCCAGATCAGCTGGGTTTGAATTACTGACAAGTTTCCTCAGTCTTATTTCCACTTCCAGTTTAGGAGTTATTAGAGAAAGCCAGGCAGCACCTAACCCATCACCATGCGTAGCTTCTTAGCTGTGTGCAACCTCCCCAGCAGTCTGCCCTCAGAGAGCACCTGGAACCTGCCCCGATTCCACTGTAAGCTTTCTCCCCTTTTCTGCTGGCCTTTGAGTAGCTGCCAAATGCAAGCCCTGGTGGCCTCCAGGGTAGCAAGCTTTGAATAAATAGCCTTTGCCTGCTCTCCTTGGGTGGTCTCTGTTTATTCCATTCCACAAACATTTCATCCACACCTCTGCTCATCCTGTGTGAAAATATTTACATCCACAGGCCTGCTACTTTAAATGGTCAGGGTTATTTTTACCATTAATTCATGGGTTTTGGCTGCAGGTGGAAAGACATAACTGGCATCAATTATTTCTAGTGCAATATGTCCCACAGTGAAACCCATCACAGTTGTATTAAGAGAACAAAGAAGTAGGAACTTAGGTGTGGGTTCTAAACTCAGCCCTGAGATATCTGTATGTTTTTAGATCTGTGTCTGACTTCCTGGATGTTATTTTGCTGCCTTAAAAGATGCAGAAACTGTAGTGCATAAGAGCTAGCTTTCCTTCTGGTTATGGTCCACTGATGGACATTTCCATTCTTAACTTACACAAAGTCATGAAGCATGAATCTCCAGTTTCACTCTGCTGTGCATCAGTCTCAGAGTTCAAGTTTTCATGTACATGAATTAGTGTCTCCATCTTTCAGAAGCTTTGTTCATTAAGCCATTTTTATTCTATCATCAATTAAATAGTTAATTTAGTGTGTTCGTGTGTATGTGTGTACGGGTGCATATGTGTGGGATATATCTACATATGTGTGATGTGGGATTTCCCTCTGTATGTTGTGATTATCATTAATGAATAAAGAAACTGCTTTGGACCTATAGCAGGACAGAACTTAGATAATCGGGGAAGACAGAACTGAATGCTGGGAGAAAGAAGGGCGGAGTCAGAGAGATGCCACATAGCCCTGCTGGAGACCAGATGCCAGAACTTTAGCTGGTAATGTGGCCATACACAGATTACCATGTGGCCATACACAGATTAATAGAAATGGGTTAAATTAACATATGAGTTAGTCAATAAGAAGCTAGAGCTAATGGGCCAAGCAGTGATTTAATTAATACAGTTTCTGTGTGATTATTTCAGGGCTAAGCGGCCAGGAACCAATAAGCGGCTCTCTCCTCCTATATATATGTATATGTGAATATGGGGAGCAGAGGACAGCCTTAGGTGTGAGTCCTCAGGAGCTCACTTGGAGACAAGGTCTCTCATTGGTTTTAGGCTAAGCTGGCTGATCCAAATGCCCAAGGATCTGATTGTCTCTGCCTCTCCAGGTCTGAGATTCTGAGCTTGACGCCACCACATCCATCCTTTTAATGTTGATTCTGGGGCTGAATTAAGGTCTTCTTATATTCCTGGACTATATGGTAATTTTGGGCTTAGCTTTTTGAGGAATTTTCAAACGTAAAGGACTTGAATAGACATTCCTTCAAAGTTAATGGACAAATGGCTGGCAAGCACAAGAGAGGATGCTTGGTACAACACTTTTATGGAAATACAAGTCGAAACCACAGGAGTCTTGAGAAACCACTTGGCACCTTTTATGTTAGCTGGTAAGAAAGTGGGAAGACAAAGAAACGATGATGTCCTCACAAACTCAAACTTTGGTGAGGACACAGAGAAACAGCATGCACTACTGAGAGCTTGCAAAAATCCAACAGTGGTCACCTACTGAGCATCAGAGTTATTTCTGTCTACGTTCTAGTGATGGTGGAAGCTGGCAGATTGCTGGTTCACAGCAATCTTTTTTGGAAAAGTCTTTTTTGACTTTTATGGAAAAGTCAAAAGTGAGGGTTGGGCCAAGCACATTTTTTTAATGGCACTGGCCTTTAATCCCAGCACTCAGAGGCAGAGTCAGGCAGATCTCTGTAAATTCAACTCTGGTCTGCTCTGCCTAGCAAGTTAAAGGCCAGCCAGGGCTACAAAGAAAGGTGCTATAGCTAAATAAATAAATAGAGTCATGGTTGGAGGTGTAGCTCATATGGGTAGAGTGTTTCCCTAGTACACAAGAAGCTCTGTGATTGAACCAATAAAACTGGGTATGCTGATCGTCTCC
>JAQHUG010000507.1:591681-620006 GCA_028555095.1 Dicrostonyx torquatus | reverse complement strand
AAAAAACTGGGTATGCTGACCCCAGCACTCAAGAGGTGAAGGCAGGGGATCAGAAGCTTAATGATATTCTTGACTAGCAAGCTCAAGCTTAGAATGGGTTACATAAGACCTTGTCTTTAAAAAAAAAAAAAAGAATTAAAATAAAAAGTCAAGGCATGGTTCTACTGAATATGGCTCCATCTTGTGCAATTGTAAAGTAACTTAAAAAATTATAAACTGAATTTTCTCCAAGCCTGGAAACCCCTGTGCCACTTCACACCACCTAGAACCTGTGAGAAGAGACTGGCTGCTCACCGCTATCACCAATGGCTCAGCCTGTCTGGCCTTTCAGCCGCTCTGACAAGTAAGTGGTGACATCTCATGCCCTGTCCAGGAATTTTCCACCTTGTTCCAAGCCATTCCTAATACTTTTGTATCATCTTTCTGAGCCCCATACTGAACCCTCCTACCTCACCTTCCCTTTCCTGACTTCCTTACTCTTCCTGGGATGGAAGTGGGGAGAAAGGTGCCCACTTCCCTCTCTCTGGGTTGTAAGATCCTGAAGAACTCAGCACCACTTCTGACTGGCTCCTTTCACTGGCCCTGCAGTCAGCAGGAGGATAAAGGCAGCAGCTGGCCGGAGGGCTCGAAGGACCAACTCTGCTCTTTGTGCTTGTTTACATTCATTTTCTGGTCACAGCACAAGTTGTTTTGCTTTCTGCTGCTCAGAGAGCTGGGGACAGGCAAATGTCCCTGCTGTTGTTGAAGCCTGCTGGTCGGTGGAAACAAAACAGCTGTCCCCTAAATCATGTCACACACCCCTATGAGAGCTCCCTAAAGATCATTTGAATGTTTCAAAAACTTTTGAAAATTAAAACGGGTCCCAGGCAAGACCCTCAATAAACACTGATTATGTGCCTACTGCGTGCCTGGCTGCTGGTGCTGGGTTTGGGGCACACTAATAAACCCCAAGCCTCTCCCTGGGCTCTTTGTCCAGAACAAGTTGTTACAGAGAGATGGGCTGAGTGGTTCCACAGAGATGGGCAGTGGCCATGCAGGCTGGAGGCCCACACAGCTCCCTCACTGACCAACAATGGGAGCTCAGTCATCAAGAACTTAGGTCTTCTACGCCCAAAGAATCTGAGAATCAAGTAGGTACCCACAAACAAGCAAACAAACAAAAGCAGCACCTTGATCCTTTGCAGAATCAGTCAGGCTCTCTAAAGGAAGAACCTAGAAGTCTGTGTTTCAAAAGGCCAAAAAAGTGAGCGTGGTGGCACACACCATTAACCCCAGCACTCGGGAGGCAAAGGCACTCAGATCTCTGAGTTTGAGGCCAGCCTGGTCTACAGAGCAAGTTGCAGGACAGCTGGGGCTGCACAGAGGAATCCTGTCTTGAAAACCAATAAATAAATTAATTAAAAGTAAAAAGCCAACAGGCTACTTATACAGGTGATGCACTAACTCGTTCCCTACCCCCTTTGAATTTTGAAGCCCTAACCCCCTACGTGGTAATATTTGAAGGTGGAGATTAGATTTAGTTCAGATCACAAATAGGGGGCCCCATGATGGGATTAGTGCCCTTCCGTGTAAACACTAGACACATGCTACCCATAGAAGACCATGCAAATACACAGTGAAAAGTAGCTCACCTGCACACCAAGAAGAAAAGGGGAACTAGACCTGCAGTCAGGTTGGACTTGGACTTCCAGACCAGCACAGTGAGAAACCAGACATCTCCAAGCCATGGAGAAGGCTCTCACCAGGAAGCACGTGGGCCAGCACTTGACCATGGACCTCCCAGTTTCTAGAACTGTGGGAAATAAATTTTTTGTTTAAGCCGCCCAGCCCAGGGCATTTTGCTACAGCAAGCCAAGCAGACAAAGTAATGCATCTAAGGATTGTCCTACTGAGAATGGCTGTCCTCATCCGGCCCTCTCAGGGCAGGGAAGAAACTCAGATAAAATCCACAGACAGGTCTCCATGCCCAGTTAATAACCCATCTAAGATAAAATCCAACTCAAAGATGACAGGGTTCGCTGTATACTGGCTCTAGTTACTGATGGTAGCTGCAGAGAGGATGGTGTCAGGAGGGATTCTGAGGCCAACTCGGACCTCAGCTGACGTGATACCATGACTGGCAGGAACAGCACTGTGGTTTGGAGGTCAGGGCCTCAGCATCCAGCTATGGTATCAGCTGGGGGAATGGCTAAGTAGGTCAACTGGCTAGCTTTATGTCAACTTGGCAGAAACTAGAGTCATCAGAGAGGAGGAAGCCTCAATTAAGAAAATGCCTCCGTAAGACTGGGCTGTAGACAAGTCTGTAGAGCATTTTCTCAATTAGTGATGGATGGGGGATGGTTCAGCCCATTGTGGGTGGGACCCTGCCTGGGCTGGTGGTCCTGGGTTCTGTAAGAAAGCAGGCTGAGCAAGTCACAATGAGAAGATCAGTAAGCAACACTCCTCCATGACTGCTGCATCAGCTCCTGCCTCCAGATTCCTGCCGGCCTGCATTCCTGCTTTTGATGATGAACTGTTATTTGGAACTGCGAGCAAAATGTATCCTTTCCTCCTCAAGTTGCTTTTGGCTGTAGTATCTCATTATAGCAACAGTAACCCTAACTAATAATAGGTGAACCAACTATTGCACAGACGTGAGGACCTGAGTTTGCATCCCCAGCACTCCCCCCACAAGCCTAGCTGGGCAACATGTGTCTATGATCCCAGGGAAATAGAGACAAGCGGATTCCCGCAGCTCAGCAGCTAGTCTAGCTGAAACAGTGAGTTCTAAGGTTAGTGAGAGACCCTGACCCAAAACATCACGTAGAGAGTAATAAGGGAAGACACCCAGTATTAATCGCTAGCCTCCACATGTATACATACTAATATGTGCATACCTTCACACATGTGCATGTGCACACACACACGCACACAAAATAATAATAAATGCTAGAATCTAGCCACTCCAACTGAGCAATGTAACAAGAGTGCCAGGTAGGCACATGAGAACATGACTCCGGTGTGGTCCACAGACCAGCATCAGCATCTCCTAGAAACTTGTCAGTCTCAGATTGAGGCCACATCTCTGTCTAAATATTCACACATAGCCCCCTCTAACATCGTATTCTCTTTTGGTTACGTGTTGAAGAAGTGGAAGGGCTCATAGATGACCTGAGAATATTAGGATGCTTCTTCCAGCCCTCATCCCTCATAATAAATGGAGGGGGAAATGCCAGGATTGGATATTTTTAGTTGAGGACGTCTGTTTCTGCCAGTTCTAAGCCTGCCTTCCAACCACGTGGTCAGCATTGTGCAACCACTGTCCTCCTTCATGACGGAACTTCCATCTTCTGTTAAGTAATGTGTTTGGAAGCCTGAGAGAAGCAGAGGGAGCGTTTGATTGCTTATATTATTTTGGTTCAAACATGGCTCATGGCCCAGGACTAACTTATTTATTTTTATATGGTACATTTCTATTTCATTTTAGAATTGGCCAGCACCCTATTCTCTCCTTTAGCTGCCACCCAACCCCCTGGCCACCTTTCTCCCCATCCCTGCCTCTTCAGTGGAGATTTTGTGAACAATGACCCATCTGCAGCCTCCAAGCCAAAGGGACTCTGTCTCTTCCAGTGTGGTTTGCTCCCCGCCTCAGTCCTAGTGGGGACTTTGAAGGGTAGGGGACTACCCACTGAATGCCTGTGCATTTCCTACCAGCCTGTGGACTTTCTCCCTGTGAGCTCCTGGGAAGGGAGCAAGAGCATGAGCGGAGAGCAGTAACACTCACCCTTTATTCCAGAACCCACCAGACCCAGACGCGAGGCATGCAGCAGGTCTCTGCTCAGCACTGCCCTTGGATGAGATAGAATCCTATTACAAGTCCTTAGAGTCAAGCTGCCTCTTTCCAGCCCCTGCCCCCCATTTGCAAAAACAGCCTGTTCTGCTTATGGGATGGAAACTCTGTCCTGGCAAAACGCAAAAAGTAAATATTTAAAAGGAAAAAAAGCACACGCAAGGAAACAAAATGCCTTGCGTTTATGTTTCCATGGTCAGCCGCCAAGTACCTCCCAGCCTGTTCCCGGCTCATGTTCGGGATGCCATATGGTTTGAGAGCAGGATTGAACCCCTCTCCACAGTCATGAAAAGCCCCAGTCCAGCAGGTCTGGCCTTTCTCTCCCCGCATTTGTTGTTCATTTTTGAGCTTCTCACATCCCTCCACTGACTGCTGTCCCTGTGTTTACAGGTTTTGGATTTCTGATGGGATCTAAATCTCTAGGCCTCGTGAGCCTGCTGGCGACCACATCCGGGAGGGAGTTAAGCCACGCAGAGAACTGAGCCCTGTGACACTCTGGAGTTGGCTTTCTGACGCTCAGGGCAAAGTCTATATAAATATATAAGATAACCAGAACTCTCTTTGGCCTCTTACTGGAAGAGAAGGCCTGCTCTGGAGAGGAATAGCAGAAGACTGAGCCACTCCTGGGCCCATCTGAGAGGCAGAAGAGGCAGTGAGCCACTGAGAGGTTATGTCAAAGCCTTGCCTGATTCTCCCTCCCTCCACAGCCCTACCATGTCAAAGACTACTGTAAAATAATGCCATAAGAATTAAATTAAATTAAAATATACTATACAAAGCCTGGCACTCCCTTATCCCAGTTCTGGGTGTGGAGGCCTTGATGAGGTAGAGGTCTGAGAAGCAGGTGGACAGGGAAGGGAACTCCTTCCTGCTAAAGACGCTGAGGACAGCAAGCGTCTAGGCCTCTTGTCCACATCCAGAGGCACCCATACAGGCAAAATTTCATTCTTCTCACTTGGCTGCTTCCAATTCGCACAGGGACTGTTTGATCTGGGTCTTGTCACACGCTAATTTGGCTGTGAGAGATGACTTAGCAGAACTGATTCATAGGAGCCCGTAGGCTGGGGTAATCGCTAGGCGGAAGGACCAGCAGATGTGCGTTCATCTCTAAAGAGACAGGCGTGACATAAGACAGAATCCTCACATTTATTCCTTGCAGCTTCTAGCCTGAATTCACAGCAAGGCTGCCACCATTCCGGGATGGGGAGATGCACACGCTAACCTCAGTTACTACCATAAACGGCCAAGCCATATTGAGTGATTGTTAAAACAACAGAAAAGAGACCTTAAGATCTCCACCCCCACCCTACACCAGACCCCTCTCACCTCTGATTCTCTGCGTTTAATTTTAGCTCCAACTGATGTCTGCGGCAAAAAGAAGCTTCTCCGACGAGAACTGACAACTGTGCTGGCTGACAAGGCACCGGGACACACAAGTGAGCACCAATGGCAAGGTTCACACAGAAGACACAAGCTTTCTTACCAATTATTTGTTTGTTTGAGACAAGGTCCCACTGCGTAGCCCTGGCTGTCCTGAACCTCACTGTGTATACCAGATTAGCCTCTAAATCACAGAAATCCACCTGCCTCTCTGCCTTCCAAGCACTGGGATTCAAGGTGTGTGCCGCCAAACCTGGCTTAAAACGAAAACATTCTTAAGACTGTAAGTTTCCTAAGAATACAGCTCGGCCTGTACCTCATAGGTTTTGATACAAAGTGTCTTGTCCCTTTAATTTATAGGTAATTCATTGTCGTTGACTGTTTTTTACTCTTTTGGCTTTCTGTTCTTTGAACCCTGCCACCCAGCTCCCAAATAAATCACACACAGAGGCTTATTCTTAATTGTAAATGTTCTTAATTTATTCTTAATTATAAATTATAAACAAGCCCTAGTTTGGCTTGTTTCTAGTCAGCTTTTCTTAACTTTAAATTATCCCATTTGTCTTTTGCCTCTAGGCTTTTATCTTTCTCTTTCTTCCGTAATCTCGTTCTCACTCTTGCTCCAGGCTGGCTGTGCAGCCGGGTGGCTGGCGACTAGAGTCCTCTTTTCCTCTTTTTCTTGTTCCTTGACCTCCCACTCATGGTCTTCTCCTTCTAGTTATCCTCTCTGCCTGCCAACCCCACCTATCCTTTCTCCTGCCTTATTGGCCGTTCAGCTCTTTATTAGGTATTTTAGACAGGCAAAGTAACACAGCTTCACAGAGTTAAGCATGCAACATAAAGAAAGGCAACACATCTTTACATCATTAAACAAATATTCCACAGCATAAAGAAATGTAGCACATCTTAAAATAATATTTTACAACAATTCAGCATTTCAAATTTGCCTTTTTTTTAAATCTTATAGGCAGCACCAGATTCTTTCAGTTGTGTGCCAGTTCAGACTCTCACTAGCAATTAAATACTATCAAGTTACTTTTATCCCAACATAACCAGCAAGCTATCACTTTTTTATTTTATATTTGGCATCTTACCAAACTGCTGGTCACAGAAAGCATATGTTCAAATGTTTGATGTTCATTTTCATTTTGACTTGAGGAAATCATCCACTTTCGTACATTTTCGCTCAGTAATTTAGAAGAATTTCTCAATTCCAGTGATATTTTTCTCTGGTTTTATCATTTTGCTAATGTTTGGGTACTATCTTTTTCCATGTAAAATTGTCTAATTTTTTTTAGATTAAAAAAATGTATATGGCTGGGCACAGTAGTGTACGTCTTTAATCCCAGCACTTGGGAGGCAGAGGCAGGTAATCTCTGAGTTCAAGGCCAGCCTGGTCTACAGAGTGAGTTCCAGAACAGCCGGGACTACACAGAGAAACCCCGTCTTTAAAAACAAAAGACAAAACAAACAAACAAACCTCGTGTATGCACATGAGTATATGTGCAGCATGTCTGCTCAGGACCCCAAGGAGACCAGAGGGCAGCAGGTCCCCTGGAACCGGCATTACAGCAAGGTAGGAGCCACATGTGCGTACTAGGAAGCAAACTAGTCCTCTGTAAGAGCAGAGGTGCTCCTAACCTCTGTACCATCTCTCCAGCCCGTGATTATTTATGTAGTCAAATTATGAGACTTTCCCATGAAACTCTTAGGGTTTCCATCTTGCTTTCAAAAGCTTCTCATTCTACAGGCTCAAAACGCAAATATTCCAAACTGCTCTTAAATTAGATATTAACTTAGGAAGCTTCATGTGTTTGTGGTACTGTCTTTTCCTATGAATGGAGCAACAGACTGTGACCCATGTCCAGCTGCAGCTCGAGTCCACTTTCACACCAACAGTTACCGAGGCACAACCACTTGTATGCCCTGCACTACATATGTGCAGTGACATCACTGAAGGGTGACCACAGAGCCACTCTCATCTGCAGAGCCTAAAGTACCCAGTATGATGTTGAATTCTACCAGCCAGTTCATGTATAAATAAATTGCAGCCATTTTGTGCAAAAACAACAACTAGGAATAGCTAAAATAACTAGCTAAAGTCATTAAACAGGAAAGTTAATGTTATTAGTACTAATACCAAGGCAAGTGTTTAACTAAAAAACTCTAGGATGTTATTTCCTTTAGCGAAAAGTCTCTAAATGAAATTTCAAATATACAGAAGAAAATAGCAATCAACAAATAGTACTATAAGTAGACACAGAGAATTGCTTTTGAAGAGAAGCCTCGATAATAGCAAACACAAACTTAAATGATTATATTGGCTATATACTTAGTTATCAGTACATAGCTGTGTTTTGGGTTATTTAATTATGCACAGGACATTGGCCTTTTAGAAAACAGTGTATTTAGAAATTCTCATCTGTGACGATGAATGCCATCTTTCACTTGTCACTTCCAAATTTCCTTTATTTGAAGTTACATGTATGTGTGCACGTGGGTGACGGTGCCGTGGAGGCCAGCAGAGGACTTTGCGCCTCCCTGGGGCTGGAATTACAGGCGGTTGTGAGCCACGTGTTGTGAGTGCTGACTTTAGTCCTCCGCGAGAGCAGCTGGTGCTCTTCACTGCTGAGACATCTCCCCAACCCCAGTGTCATCTCCAGATTTCATAAACAGAAATGTAAATCCCAAATACTGTACAACAATATAACTGGAGGAAAGGAAAAAAAAACACGTTTGATCCAGGTTTTAAAACATTTTAATGAGTTATTTTAGAATTTCATATACTATATTTTGATCATATTCATATTCAAGTCCTGCCAGATGCACCCCCTCTTCCATACCCACCCGACTTTGTGTCCTCAGTTTCTCTTTGTAGCTATCAACTCCAGTTGGTCCTGTCTATGTGCTCTTGGGTGTGTGCTCATCCAATGAACGTGTTAGAACAACAGGAGCCAAGTCCCTAAAGAAAATGAATTCTCCTTATTCTGTAAGCTATGAATTACAGATAGCTAGCTCATGACTTCCCACCACCCCTGTCTATGCTGGGATTTTCTCTGTCTGGTTTAAGCTTCTACCAGTCTTGTGTGTGTGTGTGTGTCATAAATCACTGTGAGTTCACACGTGCAATAGTTCTGTTATGACTGGAAAACATTGCTTTATTATAGTCATCCCCTGCTTCCTATTCGTACAAGATTTCTGTCCTCTTTTTTTTCTTTTTCTTTTTTATTTTTATTTATTTATTTGGCTTTTTCAAGATAGGGCTTCTCTGTGTATCTCTGACTGTCATGGAACTTACTTTGTAGACCAGGCTGGCCTCGAACTCACAGAGATCCACCTGCCTCTGCCTCCCTGGGTGCTGCCACCATTGCCCGGCTTGTCCCTCTTCTCCATGATCCCTGAGTCTTGTGTGGAGAGTGTGGTAAAGGTGTTCCATGTAGGCCTGAGCCCTCTGGAGCTTATTCTCTTGACCAGTTGAGTGTCTCTGGAACACTAAAGATCTCCTGAAAGAGTCATACGAAAACCTGCTGCAGAAGCTTCCTAAAATATAAACATATACATATATAAAAAGATTTAAATGAGTTAACTTATAGGGCAACAATGCCCCTACTAGATATCACAGATATCTAGTAGATAAAATGTTCAGTACCAGAAATAGGATTCCTCTTTTGACTTGTTGGTCAGTGAGGTCCCATAGATGCTCAGACGTTATGCCCTATTGCCATTGCTCTTGGTTACACTTCAGAACTTCACAATAAGAGTCCATTGATCTTGGTTGCCCTTCAGAACTTCACAATAAGAGTCCATTGCTCTTGGTTGCCCTTCAGAACTTCACAATAAGAGTCCATTGCTCTTGGTTACCCTTCAGAACTTNCACAATAAGAGTCCATTGCTCTTGGTTGCCCTTCAGAACTTCACAATAAGAGTCCATTGCTCTTGGTTACCCTTCAGAACTTCACAATAAGAGTCTATCGCTAAAGAAATCACATACTTGAGCCATACATAGACCATGAAGAAATTGATGTTGGCATTTACCTGGAAGCTTCATCTCTACAGACTATCTTGCATAGTGCTGGAAGGTGTTCTGTACTACTGGAGAAGAAGAGTAACCATCAATATTATCTAGCTATGTATTCTATAAGATACAATAAGGACCAACCGAGCCAGATATGCCCACTGAGCAATAGTGGCATGAACGTTATGGGCGTAAACAACCACTTTCTCCTGGGGCTTAAGGTCAGATCCACAAGAAAGAACACACTTCTGGCGCTGTTAGACAGCAAGGACCATGGCTATGGATACAGGCCCTAGGGAAGAGTCTATGATTCTTCTGCTAAGTGACATAGTACTAACCCTATCCCTAGTGGCTTACTGTTATAGCAGTAGACACTGTTTAAAATGAAAACACAAAGAACGCTCTGAGGAGACATGGGGCACCCAGAGAATACACTCCCACTCGGCAGTTTCACAACAACGTACTTTACATTCTCATTCTTTGAAAAGACAATTCCTTACAGGGCTTGAGTCTACAGAAGGTCAAGTTGAAGCAATACATTTCCAAAATCATTTACTCAAAACTCAGTAGATCAAAGAAGTTCTTTTATTTATCTGAGTGACAGGTACAAAGAGACCCTTTCAGAAAAAAACAAAAACCAGGCTGTTGGAAAATTCTCTGTTTGCATTGTATTGTGTGCATGGAAGAAGCCTAATGGAGTTATTAAATGTGTTACTTTTGTGATTTTTTTCCACTACTTTTGACGGCATAGATGGATGAAGCCAAGGGTTCTTTGTCTTTATTTCATTGCCAAGAGACTGCAGTTCTTTCCAGAAGACTAAATCAGATTGACGAAATATTTGTGAAATTAAAAGTCCATCAAGAAAAGTGTAGCACAATTGTCTCCAGCAACGGGTCAGCGTGATGAAGGCAGAGTGATTTAGGGATCATGGGCCTCCCGGTTTGTTCGCACTCTTCAGCTCCCGGTTAAGCAAGCGATTACGGCAGAGAACTGGTGTCCAGACCCCCAGGGAGGAGGTCTTTCTCGTCACTCCTGTTCATCTGAAGATAAACTGCGTGGCGTAGGAGACGCTCTGGAACAGCTTTCTCGTGCAACTTTACAAAATGTTCCAACAGACTCAAACAGTGGCTAAGGCGAGTTCAAAGGTTGCTAAAGCCGCCTTCTGATTGGCTCCTTCTGCGGCTCAGCTGTGTGATCAGCCCCGTGGCTACTTGCTAAGGAGGCCCCGCTTTGCTGGAAGGTACTGATGAGAAAATTCACTCCACCTCTGTGAAGGTTTTCGCTAGTTCCTCTGCCTGTTCTGTGGTCCTCTCACCTTCCCACGAACAAAAGCATACTGGGTTTGCCATATGCAGGAAGGGTGAAGGCGCATGGACCCAGTGGTCCCTGTTACTCTGGAAACCAGTTCTTGCTCATTGTGGCATTTTTTAGTTCTAATGTTTAAGATAATCTGTTCTTCATGAACACAAAAACATCAGAAATAAATATAATCAAATGTACTTGTCTGTTCTCTGCCACTATTCCACAGTATAGTAGGGCAGAGAGACAGAGTCAGGGCATCCAGGAGCTCTCTGAGCATCATGTCTAGCCAATCAGATACAGACCCAAGCCAGAATCTGGAAACAACCTAAATGCCCCTCGACTAAAGAATGGATAAGGAAAATGTGGTACATTTACACAATGGAGTACTATACAGCAGAAAAAAATAATGACATCTTGAAATTTGCAGGCAAATGGATGGATCTAGAAAACATCATATTGAGTGAGGTAACCCAGACCCAGAAAGACAATTATCATATGTACTCACTCATAAGTGGTTTTTAAACATAAAGTAAGGAAAACCAGCCTATAAATCACAATCCCAGAGAACCTAGACAACAATGAGGGCCCTCAGAGAGACATACATGGATCTAATCTACATGGGAAGTAGAAAAAGACAAGATCTCCTGAGTAAACTGAGAACATGAAGACCATGGGAGAGGGCTCTAATGTTTAAACAGTATCAAAACCATGCTCATTGTGAAGGTTACGTGAGCTTGGATACTCTGATAACACCAGACACCAAAGTGTTTTTCTTCCTCTGGGAACTAAGCCTTATTTTCACAGCTTATCCAAGTTTGTAGAACTAAATTACTTGATTTATTTTCTTAAAAGAAAAGCCTATTGTGGTTATCTTCTCTCTCTATGCGGCCACTTCCGCCACGCACTTTGCCAGTCTTTTTGTGCTGGCAGGTGTGTTTGTTACTTTGTTGCTAGGACAAAACATCGTGACCACAGGTAATTTATGAAATAGTTCCCGGGAGTTAAGAGTGCATCCTTGCAGGGAGGCGCAGCAGCCAAGATTGGAAAGCTGAGCGGTCACATCTTCAACCATAAACAGAGAAAAGAGAGGGAACGAAAAGTAGAGCCAGGCTTAAAATCTCAAAGCCCACCCCAGTGCTACCCATCAAGGCTCCACCTCCTAAATGTTCCATAACTTCCCCCAAAAACTGTCACCAATAGGGACCAAGTGTTCAAATGCATGAGCCTATGGAAGACATTTCCCATTCAAGCCATCACCACAGGCGATATTCTGTCTAGCAAACGACTCACACAGAATCAAAAGGTCTCTCGAGAATGCACTCTAACTACTATAAAGAGCCCTGCTGCCGGGCAGTGGTGGCGCACACCTTTAATCCCAGCACTCGGGAGGCAGAGGCAGGTGGATCTTTGTGAGTTTGAGACCAGCCTGGTCTACAAGAGCTAGTTCCAGTGCAGGCTCCAGAGCCACAGAGAAACCCTGTCTCGAAAACACCAAAAAAAAAAAAAGCCCTGCCAAGGGTATAGGCCAAGCAGGTGAACCCTCGGAATGTGAGCCTCTGTCTCAGGGCACTGGGGAAGGAACCAATGCTGAAGGTCTGGAGTATGTCCAGGACACATGGTTTTCCCACACTAAGCATACGTCCAGCGGGATTCGGAAAGAAGGGAAGGAATATACAGACATATTCTGTCATTCCAGGTGGTGGTGAGTGCTATGAGCTGGGAGGGGCTGCACTGATCTGCATGGTCAGAGGTGGTCTCTCTGTGATACAGTGTTTAGGGAGAGAGTTCCTAGAATAGGAAACAGGCAGGAGGAGCGTCACCAAAGCCAAGGAGGAGCGTCACCAAAGCCAACGGAACAGCTCATCCTCCTGACACAGCATTGAAGCCACAGGATAGCTCTTTCAGGACCTGAGCAAGCTCAGAGCTAGGCAGCCCTGAGCTCAGGGAGTTGGATCGTGGAAAGCCCAAGAAACTCAGCCTCCCTTTGTCTCCGAGCCAGCCCCCTAAGCTGTTTAGAAAAAAAAAAAAAAAAACCCAAGTGATGAGAAAAATGCATAGTCAACTGTGGCTGCTATTCAAGGACCGTAGATCTTGTGGGCTGGTGTGTCAGTTACTTCCTGTTGCTGTGATGAAACACCATAACCAAAAGCCACTCATGGGAGAAAGAGTTTATTCGGGAGCATATAGCTCCTGAGGGAGAGTCTGTGGCAGTGAAGAAGGCATAGAACAGACTACTGGAGCAGGAAGTTAAGGAATGACCTGCAAGTGGAGTCACCGGGAGTAACACACTTCCTCCAAAAAGGTTTCGATTCCTAAAGCTTCCACAAACTGCTCAGAGCAACTGGGGACCAGCTGTTCAATAGGTGAGCTTACAGGGACATTTCTCATTCAAAAGATCACTCTTGCAAGCAAGCAGAATTCATTTTCCGCTTTTCTGGAGGTCAGAAGCTTAAGACCGGAGCACCAGTCTTGCTTGGTTCTGAGAAGGATGGCCTTTGAGGTTGCAGACATCTGTCTTGTTTCTCCGCATCACAGAAAAAGCCACCTAGTTCTGTGGCCTCTCTCTATATCCTGGTGAGGACAGTAGTACTATTCACATGGGCCGCACACTTGTGCCTTCATTATATCCTAAGTACTTTGCCTCTAAACACCAACTGATTGGGATTAGGGTTCAACGTAAGAATTTAGGAGACTACCAAAAGGCAGTCTTTCAAAGGGACTCCACCCTGCCAGCCCATCAGAAGCTTCTCTTGTTTATAAACCGCCCAGCCTGTGAGATTCTGTTACAGTAACAAGAATGGTCAGACACTGGCCAGAATTAAATGGAAAAGGAATGTCCCTCCGAGGAGGCCTGGTTCTGTCCTCCTGCTTCTGATGGGGGGGGTGTCTCTGTACCCAGCCCATCCCTTCATCTATTCATCTATGATCCTCTCCCACAAACTCAGTTCTTAGCCCTGGACTCAGTCAGTGTGAAGGGCAGCCCATGCTCTCCCCAGCTCTCACTACATCATGCTTCCCCTCAGAGAACTTTCAGAGCTCTGTTTGAGTTTGACTCTGTGTCACAGGGAAGGCCCACCCTGAGAGTTGTTTGAGTTTGACTCTGTGTCACAGGGAAGGCCCACCCTGAGAGTTGTTTGAGTTTGACTCTGTGTCACAGGGAAGGCCCACCCTGAGAGTTGCTTGAGTTCTTCAAGCAGAATGCAGCCATGTTCAGCCCAGGGCCAGAAGCGTGCCCCTCATCTGGATTTTCCCATGTCGCTTAAGTGAAAGTGGAGATTCTCACTTCTCACTTAGGAGGATCTGGCTGGGAGAGACAGTCTCAAGATCGCACATGCATGAAGATAGTCCTTGATTTAGCTCTGCCCTAGTGCTAAATTTGCAGTGTAGGACACAGGCCAAAACATCCCACATGGACAGTGTGGTTTGTGTCTGTAAGTCTCTCTTCACAGAGGGATGTTTTGCAGACCCCTGCCCAATGCTGAGCTTCCTGTGTGAACCCTGACACTGAGTTTTACACAAGATGTTTCTGTGTATTCCAATCCAGGGCTGCTCTCTTAGGCAGATCAAAGTTGTCATGTGAATGGCCTATGGCTATTATGACGTATAAGGAGCTCCCATGGCTGGCTCCTATGTTACATTCAGGGATGTCCCCAAACATGGCAGGATGTCTTTTCAAAAGCAGATGATTCCCACTTGAGAACCACTGGTCACACTGAAGCTTGCCTGTGTTTGGTAGCCATGAGCCTTGTCCCCAAGGCATCAACTTCATCTCATACAACCAAAGTATCTCATGGTCTTCACACTGTGAAATCCTACACATTTGAAAACAAACCCCTCGGGCTAGAGAGATGGCTCAGCATTTAAGAGCACTGGATTTTCTTCTAGAGAACTTGGGTTCAGTTTCCAGCACCCACATGGTAGCTCACAACCGTCCTTAACTCCGGTTCCAGAGGATCTGATGCCTTCTTCTAACCCCTCAGGCATCAGCATGCAAATGGTGTGCAGGTGTATGAGCAAAATGCCTAGTCACATAAAATAAAATAAAATAAAATAAAATAATTATTTAATTAAACAATACTTCACCAAGTCCAATCAGACAGGGAAAGAACCAACATAGGACCATCTGAATGTGAGTGACAGACAGTTGTACATCTGGGGCAGATTGTGTGGCCACTGACGGTGGCACCAGGATTTATCCCTACTGCTTGTACTGGATAGGGAGAGCCTTGGTCCATCCTCAAAGCAATGTGCCTCACCCTCACCTGTGGAGTGGATGGGGGTGGGGTGGGAGGTAAGGTGGATGGAATGGGAAGGAGTGGGAACTGGGTTTGGTATGTATAATGAAAAAAAGATAGTTTTTTTTTTTAAATTGTATACCTCCAAGATTTCTATACAGAAAGGTTCATTTTGGCTCACCATTTTGAGATTTCCACTTCTTGATTAGTTGTTCCCACAGTTCCGCCCATTAAGGAACCACACCATTAAGGAATGTGCTGTAGAGCAAATGGGTCAACCTCGTAACAAAAGCAAAAGGGAGAAGGATCCAGGGTCCCATTATCCACTTTAAGGGCTTGAGGGCTTGTCCTCCATGACCTAACTTTCTCCTGCGAAGCCCCTTCTAAAATGTCTACTGCCTTTCACTGGCACCACGCTAGGAGCCATTAATGCCTGAGTCTCCAGGAAAGCACTGACCTCGCGCTGCCGGTCCATAGTCCCGATGCTGTCTGCGTGCGGGGAGCTCTTTTCCCGATCCCAGTCCAGTTCCCACTGTTATTACAGACGATTTACTCATCCCAAACAAGGGCTGATGGGTATGCCTGAGTCAGCTTTAACCATTTTCATCAGCGGCCTTAAAGAGATACAAGCTAACCTTAAATATTTGTTCTCGGTTCTCTGAAGTACACCTGGTTGTTACTTTGTATTAAAGAAGTCTCCTTCCCCTCCCTATAGTCTCTGTCCCCAGCTGCTGGCCTAGCTCTGAGCCACTTCAATGTCTTTCCTTCCCTGTCCCTCCATTCCTGTCCCCAGAATAGTCAGAGACACCCCCTGCCCGCAACAGTCATCACTTTTCCTTTATCAAACAGCACATAGAGATCTTAGTCTGTCATGGGAAATGACTGCATTTATTCACCTACCCTGCGAGACCTCCACTCCCAGGAAAATGGGTGGGTGCTCCATGAATGGCTTCCTGATCCAGACTGCCCCCATCCTAGTGGCTGTCCAGGAATTCTTTTCTTTTTTGGTTTCTCAGGACATGATTTCTCTGTGTAATAGTCCTGGTCGTCTATCCTGGAACTTGCTTTGCAGACCAGTCTGGCCTGGAACTCACAGAGATCCTCCTGCCTCTACCTCCTGAGTGCTGGAATTAGAGGTGTGCACCATCACACCCAGCTCCCATTCCTTCTTTATACTTGCCAGCTTCCAGTATCCACACTGACCCAACCTGAAAACACAACTTCTGGTTTTAATTATTTATGTGGAGCTAAGATGCCATATTTTCCTATGTTTTAATATTTGTCCCTTTAGAACTATCACAGCAGGAGACACTTACTCGTCTATCGGTAGCCAAGACCCACCGCTGTTCCAGCAACAACCCTGAAGGGCTGCCTGGGGCAGGAGAGAGAAAACTGTAGAATCTAAAAAGAACAAGTGGAGCACACCAATCAAATGTGAGGGCTCCCCCACCTTTGTCATCTGTTCATCTATAAGAAGTTATTGAGCACCTGGACAGACAGGACTTCGAGGGAACCCCTGGTACGTAGAACCCACAGAATCCAGCTCTCAAGTGTGGTCTAGCTGCTCACCAGTGTGTGTGGAGACTCCTGAAAGACAGGTATGAACAGTTGAGCTGGTTCCTGGCAGAATTTGTATTTTTGACAAGGTTTCCTTTGGGGCTAAAGCTTGCATCCCAAAGACTGAGATTCCGGAAGGTTTTGATCAATAGGTAGGCAGGAAGGAAAGCCAATGAAAGACCAAGACAAGCTACTCAACTTCCTCTCCGAAAAGGGGCACAAGGAGACAAAGCACCTCGGCAAAGGAAGGAGGGGCCTCCCTCTCCCTCTGTCCCTGGCATTTCTAGGAAGACCTGGTCACAGTAGATTCAGTGACACACTCAGCTGCCTCCAATAGCCAAGCGCTGACCACAATGGCTGGCTGCCTGGCACCATTTGGTCAGGGACCAGGAGAAGGGTGAGTCACAGTGGGTGGCATTGGTGGCTCCTTTCTGTTGGTGGGCCTTGTCTCTGCTTCGGGACCTGCCTTGTGGGAGGGAGGGCAGGGAGCCTTCACAGCCAGTAAGCCTCTGATCAGTTTATTTATTTAAACAGCAAACATCCTGCCTGCCATGGGGCCCAGTGGAGTAAGGGCTGTTCCTGAATGGGACAGACACTGTGTCTTCACAGAGGCCACACACATTGCTGGGAGGTTTATGCCTCCATGCAGGGGAAATGACAGCCTGTGTTTTCAAGCACCACAGCTGCCCAGGAATGTGTGCGCTGCCAGCCGCACCCAGACACACCAACAGGCAAATGTTGCCTCCTCCCCAGGCTTTCTCCTGGGCTCTGCTTTCTTTTATTTTGTCTTCAGAGTTTTTATTCTTCTCAGCTGCAATGGTAATAAAGAAACGCAGACCATAACAAAAAAGAAAAGAAAAGAAAAGGTTAAGCCTTCTCTCTCAGAAGGAGGAGAAAAGACTTGAATAAACAGAAGGTCACTGGAAAAGCAAACAAGCAGGGACTGTTTGCAGAGGGACCAGATGGGTCCAAGAGACCTTTCCAACTGCAGAGCACAGGGCCGAGGTGTCTGTGTGGGGCTCCCCAGTCAGCAACTTACATCCTGATTCCAAACCCCATAGGTCACCCAGGAACAATCAGGTGATGTGGGAAATCTCAGCCCTCACTGAAATTAAGTCAAACAAGGCCCTTGTTAGGTTTGGTGTTTGTTTGACTTGTCCTGTATCCGTGTATTTTCCTACCAGATGAGCAATGTCTTGAATCGGGAATTGCTGACCAGATTTTATTGTATTTATGATTGCACAGTTGAGGGAGGGTTGCGTGTTTGGTTGTTTTCCATTCTTGTCGTTTTCTCAGTGTCTTTCTCTGGCCACTTGCATAGCTTCAGGAGCCGCTAAGCCTTCGCTCCTGCCGCATGTGCCTAATTGTCTGGTCAGCTGCATTTTCAAAAGTACTGTTGTTATCGGATGTGGGGGTCCCAGCCTAGTCAGATCTGGCCAGTCATTCTCAGCAAGCCAATACAAAGAGCCAAATTAAAAGTGGAAAGCAGAAAACAGAGATTTATTCAGCGTAACCACAGTGGGAAGAGGGACAAAGGACAAAGATCCCAGCAACCTCAAGTTTATCTTTGGGATCCAGAAGTGAGACGAACATTTGAATAGAGATCCAAGGACGTGCACATCCAAGCAGTGCCAGTCAAGGAAGGTTTGGTCCTGCCATCAGTGTCTGCTCTTCAGTCTGCAAGGTGTTCTGACAAGTTGTTAGAACTGTCTGAAATCTTTCTGGGACTCAATTTCCTGTCTAGCTGGTGCCTTTTCCTCCTCCCTGCATGAGACTCCAGGAGAAAGTCCCACTTCTTTGAGATACATTGTTTTAATAGTCTTATTCTTAGAATAATTTCCCAAAAATGATGGTCAGATGTGACACACAGATTGGAAGAAATTTGTTTTTAAAACAATTTTTTTTGTTCTGTTAGTAGACTTTATTGCTAGAGCAGTTTATAGGACAGTGGGGTATAATACAGTGTATTCTTGCCCCAACACACACAGCTCCCCACCATCATCACCATCCCACTCCAGAGCAGGACATTTGTTACCAGAGAGAAACCCACAGTGGCATGTTATCACTACCCCAAGGACCCAGATCATATCAGGATCTCTAGGGTGTTGTGTGTTTTATGGGTGTGGTGATGTATGTGTATCCCATGAAGTACTCTGATTGTTCTAGAAACCCTCAGTAACCCACCACTACAAACTCTGTTTCTCAAGAATACTCAGCTTCAGCGTATAAAACACCCTGTTTGAAACACCTGTGACTTTCATCTACTCAAACAGAAATTCCAAACTTTTAGCCCGAAGATGGCAGCTGTTCCAATTGCTAATATACCTGATGTTGGAATGTCCCTTCATTGGAACCTTGAACACAAACTCTGGCATCATCAGTGGTGTTCATGTACTGGCCCTGACACCACACTAAATGACCTAGAGACTTCCATGTCCCACCCCCATGAGACTCCTGAGATTCTACTGTTGGAAGTTCCATGTGTGCCCTAATATCTGGGTCCATCTTCAGAGCCTCCTCTGCAGGGTATTTTGAACAAAGCCAGGAACAGAGCAGAAGGCAGCATCCAAATGGAAAAACAAATGAGGAGGCTGGAGATAAACTGATCACCAGACCCAGTGCTCCACAGACACAGGTGCAATGAGCTAAGCCCATGGCATCACCTGGTAAGCACCAGGCATGATCTAGGAGGAGTAAACTCTGGGCTCAGTTCCCCCAATTCTTCAGTTTTAGGTCAAGCTGCTCCAGCGCTCCCAGCCGTGGTGTTCTATCTGCAAACGCGTATGTCAGTTTGCTTGGGCAGCTAGACAGCCAGGAAGTATGAAGGATGTTTCACCGCGATCGCCATCGAATGTTTATATGGTGGTCCTATTGTGGAAAAATTAAAAATGCTGCAGGATCCACAGCGGCAATAGGCAGCAGAAATGCTGTAGGTCCCCAAGCAGTGGTAGCAGGCCATGTGACGGCAGGCAGCAGGCCCTGAGAGCAGCCAGTCCCAGGCAGAGATGGCTGCCAGTCCCTGAGCGGTGGCTGCTCCCAGGCAGGGAGACACATGGCGGGCGGGCAGGAGCCAGAGACATGGATAGGCACGCCATGCAGAGTAAAGTTGAACATTTATTAGGTGGGTTATTGAGGAGAAGGAAAAAGGGGAGAAGAGGGGAGAGAGAGAGGAGATAGAGAAGAGAGAGGCAGCTTCCGAGAGGAAGACAAAAAAGAGAAAGCTCTCGGGCAGGAAGCTGAAGATCAGCCTGCCTCAGCGGATGGGGGAGGGAGTGGGCGTGGCTTTTCTCTTAAAGAGACAGAAATCATTATAGGCCCTATTTCTTCATCGTCTCTTTTCTATGAGAGAAACCAAGCATATGCAATAAATTTAAACTGGTGGCTGATGAAAGAAAAGACCCATTGCATTTGAAAATTTTGACATAATGCAAGAGAGAAGAAGAGGAAGAGGAGTAAAATGGGAGGAAAGGAGGATGGGAAGGAGGAGATAAGATGGGAGGGATGGAAGATGAGAGAAGAAAGATAGGAAGGGGATAAGATGAGAGGGAGAAAAAGCAACACAAATCTGGCCGTGTAATTAAAAAAAAACAAAAAACAAAAAACAAAAGCATGTTTAGTCCAGGCTAGCCTAAAAAGCTGAAGATGACCTTGAACTTCTGATCCCCCCTCCCCCGCCTCTACCTCGCATACGATGCCACACCAAGTTTTATGGCATACTGGAAATAGAACCCAGAGCTTCCTGCACACTGGCCAAGCATTTTGCCAACGGAGCTCCTCAACCTCTGGTCACATCCTTTTGGTAGAACTGATACAAGGCATTTTCAGACATGCTCCTGTTTTTCAGACAGGAGCAATACCAGGAGGATAGCATTTCCTAGCTTCTAAATTCCATGGCAGACTCCACTGTAGTTATTTGATGGTGAGTTTTCATTGTCAGTTGACACAATCTATAACCACCGGGGTGGCCTATGGGAGATAGTCTTGGTCAGCGGGAAAATCTGCCTGCTGTGGGTGGCTCCATTCTCTGGGTAGAGTATCCTGGGTCACACAAACGTGTGGAAAGTGAGCTGTACCAGCATGCAGACGTTGTTAGCTCATTGCCCTCTGCTCTGGACTGTGGAGGTCATGTGAGCAGCTCCTTCAGATTCCCACTGCCTTGACTTCCTCTCAATGATGGCCTTTTGTCAGAGTATTTTATCACAGCAGCCGGAAAGAAAACCGAATGAAGTCATGCACCATTGATAACAAAGTCTTAGACTTGATCACAGTAAAATTTAACATTACATCATAGTTGAACAATTCCAGAATTTCCTAATACGTGGCCTGGCTTCAAGGGACATAGTGGCATTTCACCAAACATAAATTCAACATTTTAATGTAGCCTCATTTTCAATGGCTGGAAAAATTAAATAGGTGTGTATGTATATGTGTGTGCGCGACATGGCCCTGAAGGCCAAACCCGGAAGCTCTGTTCATATGTTCATCTCTCGTACTTGGAACAGTTATTCTCCATCTTTAGGGTGTGTCAGAGTCTCCCTGAGGGTTTCCTGGACAGAGGACCTGCCCCAGCCTTGGCTTCTGATTGGACAGGCTCAGGTGGTTTTGCAGGCCCGCGTGTCTGTTTTAGTGAAAGCAATGTCCCTGCTGTGGAGAGCACATTTGAAATCTATTAACGTAGATGAGAGCTAGTGCCCGTGGTAAATGCAGGCTGACTGAAAGGTCAGTCATATTCCTGCCAGCGACCACCAGAGGAGGCTGTGGGCTGTGGATTGCACAGGCAACGTTTAGAACTCGGAAAAACTTGAATGGTCGTTGGTCTAAGCACAGCCAAAGGTAAAGCTCTCCATAAGGTCTGGTTTTATTAATCCTATCTGCTCAACGTGGTAAAGCATTTCAATTCATCCTGACTTCCACCCGCTGTGTCTGCTGACCCTGTGTTCCAGGCACCAGATAAACAGGCCAAGCCAAAGACAACAGCAGAGGGTACAAGGTGTGATGGAGGCGGATCTCAGGTTCAATTCTCCTGTCACTTACCAACTGATTTGGTAGAATAAGTCTTGCTCCTGGAGCTCAGTTTGTAGACAGCATCGTAGTTTTGCAGCAAGGCCACAGAGGCCTTCATGACAACGTGTGTTCATTCCTGGATTCTGAGACTGAAAGGACACAGACAGTTTATCCAGGTGCTTTTCCTGACTCCCCAGACGGTAGGCATGCTCTCCCCAGTTGGATAAGTTGCCAACTGAACCAGGTCTGCTGCCTAATGAGGACAGGCACAGGGTATTCACTCGGGTCTTGGGAACAGCAGTCAAGTAATAAGACGTTTGGGCATTAAGTTAGAGACATCAGGACACAACCAGAGTCTCAGTCCGAGCACAGGACTTTGTACTAGCACTCAGAGAGACTCAGAGACATCTCCAAGGCCAATACTTCCCGGCTTCAGGCCCTTACCCACACAGGAAAAGCTATCTGATAAATATTCACACATATTCATATGTCAAGGTATGTTCAAGAACCATGCAGGCACACACACGAAACAGTGTGTATGTGCATATATAAATAATATGTATATACACATGTATAATGCATAGAAACATATTCATATTCTTATATACACGTGGGTCATTGTATATATAATGTGTAGAAACATAGTCATGTCTGTATGTGGCTCTCCTCACCAGTCCAAGTTCTTAACCATCTCAAGAACAATAAAAGCCAATGAATTTTGTAATGGGTTCTTCTCCAGAGAGATATACATACAAAAATGCTTATACATAACATATCTTGGCCTGGGGTGATTGCACAGTGGTTATAGTACTCACCAAACAAGCATGAGGACCAGAGTTCAGATCCCCAGAACCCACATAAATGCCGAGTTAGCATGATGGTCCACCTGTAATTATAGCCTCAAATTCCAGCAAAGACAGGGGCTCCCCAGAGCAAGCTAGTTAGCAAGACTGGCCATATCAGTGAGCTATGGGTTTGATTGACAGACTCTGCCTCAGTGCGTAAGGTGAAACAATTAAGAAGATTCCTAACATTTCTAACACATCCCTGGGCCTCTAACATGCACATTCGCCTACTGTGTGCATATGTGCATTCACACGTATACACACATCACATATGAAAAGAGAAAAGGGAAAAATATTTATTGAAAATATACTATTTTTATATTATTTATAATGATTAATATTACAGTGTAATATAAATATATTAAATAAATGAAGTGTATAACTTAAAGAGTGCCATTATCGCCACTGGCCAGGGCAAGAGTAGAGTTGTCTCTGACTCCGTCATGACCAGATGCCATCCAGCAAGGTGACAGCAGCTCTGAGCCCTTGGGAACAGCAAGGGCACCACCGGACACAGGCTAGCAGTTGTCTTGGTTGACAGCCATGTGTGAGTGTCTTCTTGGAACCTTAGCTGAATCAGAAGGTACTTTGCAAACAGCAAGTCTGAAATTTTGAAAAGAGCTTCAGAGGCTCCATGTTAAGGAAATACAAGAAATACGTGACTTTGGTACTAGCAAATTGAAGAACTGACTGTATCATCAGGCCAAGGAAGCACACTTTGCCAGGGCCTGGAAGGATAAGAGGGACGGAGAAGGAAAGCATTGAGTCTCTCAACTGACTGCCGGGCAAGCGTAGCTCAAGCTAATGAGTAAGGAAGCATCTGTTATTGCCACATAGGCAATCGCCTCCACCGGGTTTGGGTCTCCTTTCAAACCTCTTCCTTAGAGTCAGGATCCCTTCTCAGTGGAATAAAATCAGGGAGTTCGGAGGTCTCAGGTCCACCCTGAGCATACGCAGGAGGCAACCTGGGCTACCTCCAACCTCCTTTGGGTTTCCTTTCCCAGGACAATCAGCAGCTAGAAGTAGGCTGTCCAGAAGTGAGTAGTGAAGATTCTCTGAGACAGGCCAGCTCCCAACACCTGGAGGAAAGACGACTTTCGTGGGAAAAAAAGGAAAATAAAAAACCCTGAAACACTTTCGTGGTACCTAAACGCACAGCTCCAGTGACCCTGGCATTCTGTAACCAGGGCAGTACTGAAACTGGCAGGCAAGGATGGGGTGTAATACTTGCAGTTTCTTCCTAGGGCACCCGGGATGTGCTTTGTGATGGCCTGTGGACCTCTAGGGACCCATCATATCTCTCTGGACCTCAGGTCCTTGCTCAGTCAAAGGTAGGGACTGGCTTCAGGTCATGAAAACCTGTTCCTTCCCACTACAGGCGCCTTATGGCCTGTCTTATGAGATACAATATTTACATATTACAGGTAGACTATGACTGTGCCTATAGAATAATAAAGTCTCTCAAAGATCACAAAAATTCACCATTTAACTTGTGCTATTTCAAAACAATAAAAGAAAGTAATTGAAGGGCATGGTGGTTTGTATTCCTAATCCCAGTATTGTGGAGGCAGATAGACAGGTTCCTGGAGCTCACTAGCCAGCTGTCCCGGCTATCTCATAAGTGAGGTCCAGGTTCAGTGAGAGACCAGGTTCAGAGAGAGGGGCCAGCAAGAGGGTTCAGCAGCTAAAGGTTACCACCCCAAGTCTGATAACCTGACTTTGACCTACATGGTTGAAGGCGAGAACTAACTCCTAAAAGTTGTCCTTTGATCTCTACCATTGTGTACACATACCCCCTACACATAAAATTAATAAATAAAATATGTTTTTAAAAAGAAAGAGATTGAAAAAGAAAAAGAAAGAGATTGAGGAAGATACCCAACATGGGCCCCTGGCCTCTAACATGCCCGTGAGCATGCATGCATGTTTGTAAACATGTACACACATCCCTGCACTCATGCACACATATAAATACACCAGCACTCACAGAGCTTTTATTTTGATTAGGTGGAAAGCTTAAGTGAGCAGGAACATGTTCATATACTATTCATTCAGAATGTGGCCAACCACAAGCCTATGGGGAAGCTCCCTCTTTGGACCACAAAGCTGACTCAGGAAACCCCATTTACATACATCAACATGTTTAGGACAATGAAGTCTTCCCTTGAGTGTGTCTCATGAATGTTGCAATGATGTGATGTCTGTCCAAAGCTGTCAACATGCCTCTGAAGTGTCTCATCTAAGCTTTGTCTTTCTGGCTGGATAGTTTTTAAATTTACTAGTGAGTATCTATTGTCCAAGACATAGATTTTTATCTCCAGGGAACTTTCAGGCTACCAGGAGAGTAAAACATATGCAGGAATTACACCAAACCCATAAACACGTTCTTGAGGAGAGGAACAGCGTAGGAGAGTAGCTGGGAGGCGCAGGGTGAGTGTGGAGAAGGGTCCTGTGTGCCATGACTTGACAAGCACAAGGACATCTAGGACAAGGAACAATGACAGAAGGCGACAGAGCTCATCAAATCCAAGCAGGAATCACAAGCTGGCAGCCCAGAGCCGATGCTGCCAACAGATGTGTTTCTTTTGGCTTGAGAATGGGTTCAATGTTTTCTTAAAACATGTTGCCAGCATTTTAAAATTGAGGTTTCGTATAAAATTCTGGATCTTAGCTTCTCCTGAAAACTATCAGGAGATGTTACCACTGGGTCTGTGCCCCCATATAATAAGAGTCATCTGGGTCTTCTGGCTGTTGTCTGCTCTAGACAGAACCCATGGTCCACCAAAGCATTATGCAGACAAACGCTCTACCACTGAGCTATACCCTCACACCTCCAGAGGATTATGAATCCCGCTCTGTCCACCTTATGGCTGTGTGTCCTGTGATCTCTAGTCTGTAGGTCATTGCACCAGGACTCCTGACTGATGAGGATGGCTCAGACCCAGGAGTTCTGGAAAATGTTTGATACATTCTTAAAACAAAGGACATGTTTGCAGCATTTGCCCATTGCTATGGTATAAATACTTGTAGATGTCACCAAACCAGAGCTGCAAAAAGATGCATGCAGTTGGTACTCACAGGTCCATGCATGGTTCTCGAGGCACTGAGCTGAGCTCAAGCAACAGACTCACCTAAGTAAGTTTCTCTTTTTTTAAATCATTAATTAGTTTTTAAATTTTAATTTATTATTATTGTGTGTATATTTGTCTGTATGTGCCTTTTAGTCTGCATGCAGGGGTGTGTGTGATGTGTCTGTTAGTCTGCGTGCAGGGGTGTGTGTGACAGATGGGGTGGCACATCACAGTGGGTGTGGAGCTCAGAGGACAGCTTTCAGGAGTCCATTTTCTCTTCTACCTTGGTTTCCAGGGATCAAACTCAGGTCACTAGGCTTACACAACGGGTACATTGAGGGTACGCTTTGCAGGCTCTGAGAGTTTCTTAACCTCAAAAGTCAACAATCCTGGCTGGAGAGCTGATCCAGTCAGGAAAGTGCTCGCAACACACTTGATCTTTATTCAAGAGTAGAGGATGTTGTGGAGATTCACAATCCCAGCACCAGAAAGGCAAAGTCAGACAGGTCCATGGGGCTTGATGGCTAGGTGGCTGACTGACTTGAGGAACTGCAAGCAAAAGTGAGAGACCCTGTCTCAAAAAACCAAGACAGAGAGGGACTGAGGAAGAGACCTGAGATTGACCTTTGGCCTCCACATGAATGTACACATACACATGTGCACACATGCGTGCACCCCCAACACACATAAACTTCTCCTGAGGGAAAAAGGAACAGGGCTCATTTGGGGAAGCAGCCATTTAAACCAAGTGGGGAGTCCTAACTTCACAGACAACATGTTGCCTGGAGTCCAGGGTGTAAGCTCAAAATCTGCTACACTCAGATGGGAATTAGCACGGTCTGGAGCTGGTGAGGCCTCCTCCCTTCCGCTCTGTCAGGGGCCTGACTCCTTCACCGGGTTCTTGTGTGTGGTACACAAGGCTACAGATCCCTGGTGATCACCCGAGGGTGGCTTGCCAAGCATTATCTGTTTGCTTGCATTGTAGTGAAAGCAGGTATTTTCCTCCACATGTTTTGGAAAAATGCTCACAATGGGCATCTGAAGGGGCATGTTTATTTGTTTGTTTTTCTTTCTCTCTTTTTTTTTTTTTTTTCTGTCAGAGCCCTGGTTTGGAAGGACAACAAAGAAGACTTTTGGTGCTGTTTCGTGGTTAGCCCTTCTGGAGCTTTCCCACTTCAAAGAGAACCCTTCCCTGTCATTCAGGACTGGGATAGGAGGCAAACAACGTGCTCCTGGCTGGGAAGGCTGCCTGGGACAGAGCGGGAGATGGCTGCCCCTTGCAGGCCAGCTCAGGCTCAGGCAGGTGGGTAGGCAGGCCAGCAGGGCCCAGATTGCTGGAGACCAACACTTCCTGCACTGAGACTCTCCTTGGGTGGTCCCAGGCTTGGGTGTTGGTGCAGGGGTTACCTGCCGTACACATTTCTCATACAAAGGACATTCAAGGTACACATTTGACTGAAACCACTAACCCTTTCTTCACACAAGCATAGGTTTGCTCTAAAATGTCTGACTTTGTTTTGTTTCCTTCCCCCTCCCCCATCACCCCTCTCTTTTAAAACCATTTTCCATCAGCCTCCGTGATCCTTAGCTGCAGTCCTTACAGCCACACAGTAACATTGATCAGGAGCTCCGTGCATATCCAAACATGACGTGGAAATCTGGGGAACTGCACGAGGCCACCACTCTCTAATTGTATGACCCTGGGGCTATAAAGAGAAATAATAAATGGAACCACATGCTAGAGCGCAGGAGACAACAGCTCCCCGGGAATCTACACAAGGTCCTTAACCTCTCCCTGTGCAGCTTCCTCTCTAGGGAAGGGAACGCTCGAGCCCCTCACACCAGATGCGGAGTCAGAAGGTACACCAAGCTGCTGCATTTGTGCGCGTGTGCTGGTACTGGGGCCGGGGCAGTGCACGAGCTGCGCTTTGGAAAGGTCTGGGAGTTGGGACTGACGTGGGACCAGTGAGATATCCTTAGGTCATCAAGGTCATGTCTTCTCAGTGCTGGGGTCACAGGGCCACAGTGCCCAGCTTTTGTTTCAATATGGGTTGTAGGGGATCGTTGTTCTTATTGGCTGAGCTGGCTCCCCAGCCCATATTCTTTTTGTTTTGTTTTGTTTTTTGAGAAGGGTTTCTCTGTAGCCCTGACTGTACTGGAACTCGCTCTGCCTCCCAAGTGCTGGGATTAAAGAGGTTTGTACCACCAACACCATGTTCCTTGGCCATATTGTTAGGCCTTGGTTGGCTAGCGTTCATGAACCCCTGGGTTCCAAAATCAGCACTGTTGTGGTGGTTTGAGAGAAAATGACTCCCAAAGGGAGTGGCACTATTAGGAGGTGTAGCCTTGTTGGAGGAAGTGTGCCACTGTGGGGTCAGGCTTTGAGGGCTTTCTTTTTGCTTGGGCGTCCTTCAGTGTGACTGTTAGAGCACTTCCTGTTGCTTCCTATGAAGATATAAGGACTCTAAGCTCCAGCACCACGTCTGCCTGCATCCCTCCATGCTTCCCTCTATGATGATAATGGACCGGACCTCTGAACTATGAGTGAGCCATTACAATTAATATTGTCCTTTAAAGAGTTGCCGTAGTCACGGTGTCCTTTCATGGCAACAAAAAATCCAAACTAAGACAACTCTATAAACCAACTGTGTGGTACATGCCTGTAATCTTCAAATTAAAGGGGTGAAGACAGGAAGATCAAGGCCATCCTCAGCTACACAGCAAATTTGAGGCCAGCCCAGTATAACAGAACATCATTGCCGTAGGTTTTATCACAAAGTGTCTACCTGTCAACTATCTTCATTCGTTCATTTATTCATTCAACAACCAATTAAAGAGCCCCTCCTGTGTGCCTAGCCTTGTCTTAAGCCGTGGAAATACACAATGACTAAAACAGGGGAACTTTTAAATGGGCCAAAGTTCCCTGCCCCGGAGGAAGGCAGCATACTCTTAAGAAACAGTCAGAGGTATCTCAAAGTTGTTTTGATTTGCATTTCCCTGATCACTAAGGAAGTTGAACATGACCTTAAGTATCTTATGGCCATTCGAACTTCTGTTGAGAATTCTCTGTTCAGATCATTACCCCA
>JAQHUG010000507.1:564949-583833 GCA_028555095.1 Dicrostonyx torquatus | reverse complement strand
ATGCTGCATTTGTTTAACTCTGTGAAGCTGTGGTTCTTTTCCTGTCTAAAACACCTAATGGTCCTAATAGAGAGCTGAATGACCAATAGCAAGGCAGGAACAAGGACATGCAGGGCTGGCAGGCAGAGAAGAGAAATAGGAGGAGAAACGAGGAAAAGAAGGAGCAATGAGAAAACAAGGGGAGGAGAACATCAAGGGATCAGGGCCAGCCACCGCCCAGCCACCGCCCAGCCACCCAGTCAGCCAAGGAGTGAGAGTGAAAGTAAGATATACAGAAGTAAGAAAAGAAAAAAGCCGAGAGACGAGTTACGCTAACAAAGCCCAACCAAAAATAAAAGAAAAAAAAAAACAATAACAAAAAAAACCCACACAAGCCAAACTAAGGCTTCTCAAGCTAAGACATTCATAGCTTAAGAATAAGCCTCCATGAGTGAATTATTTGGGAACTGGGTGGTGGGCCCCAAAAAAAGCCGAAAGAAGAAAGATCCAAAAGAGTAAAAACACCAACAACATAAAACTGGGGGACTCCAAGCAGCCAGTGCTGCTGGCAGGTCATAGAGAAATAGGGTCTGGTGGACCAAAATGGGGCAAGAATGAGAGAGGCTGTGGTTGTTTAGATAAGTTCCCCAAGAGTACCATTTCCTAAAATTTCACTCACCAGCCCAAGGAACTATCAGGAGGTGGGAGAACCTTTCAGAGGCAGAACCTAGTAGAAGAAAGGTCATCGGTGATGAGTACAATGGGCCCCCACGCATCTCCTCCCTCTCTCTCTGCTTCCAAGCGGCCGTAGGTGAGCGGCTTCTCTCTCACATATTCTGTGTGGGATGTGCTATGCCATCACAAGGGTGAAGCCTTGTGTCCAGGAAGCCATGGCTGAAAGGATAAGCCAACACAAGCCTTCCTCCTTGTAAGTTGTTGGTCCCATGTTATTTGCCACAGCAAGAGCTAGCTGATACAGCCATGGTCCAGTTTCTGTGGGAAGATCTCAGTGGCAGCTGAGTGATGGATACAGAAGATAAGACGAGACTAGGGGGTGTTTTAATAGTTCAAGGATGAAAATAATAGAAGGTTGCAGGGAACTAGCTGCCATGAAGGCAGAGAGAGGTGAAGAAGGATGTCTAAGGAGGATCAGAAGAATTTTCTGGTGGAGTGGGTGAAGTACAGAGTGGATTGAGGAAAGGAAGGAGAAAACCAAAATTAATTCCCAGGTCCCTGCAGGGCCAGTGCAGGAGGTCAGTGATTAACTTGATGAAGAATGGCAGAAAAAATACAGGCTCTAAGATAAGATCTTGGTTGAGGATGTGGGAAGTTCAGCTGGACACACTATACACGCTGTACCTGATGGGGACACCCAGAAGGGAGCTGTAAGGCAGAAGTAGAAATCCGAAAGCTGTTGGTTCGTGGATGACTTTTCAAATGAAGTTGATGAGAGAGAACGGATCAGGGAAGCCTGATGATAATACTCTGACCAGTAGGCCTGCCTACAGCTGAGGGTGCTCCTTAACCCATTTGTCTATTTCTCCAGGCATGGACCAGAGTCCCCCAAATCCCCTCTCTTATTAATCACAAGAGCTTCTTCATGCTGCCTTTTCCATCATGCCTTTAACTTCTTCAAAGACTAGTTTTGAAGGATTGGTTTTGAGATTCAAAGTGTAGAGAAAGCCTAGCAATAACAAGCAGCTGTAATCTTAGAAACCCAGAATGGTTCCTAGTAGCCAAGTGATCCCCCTATCCCACACAGGAACTGTGACGGAAGCTAAGAGCAAAGCTAGCTCTCGACCTGTCTGATCACATGGGATGCCAATGCCCAGACATCTCTCCCCACACACCGGGCCTCAGACAGGGACTCTATATGGCAATCACAAGCCAGGCTAGAAAGGACCCTGGCTGGAAGGACGTGCTGAAAGCAGCAGAGAGAGATTGATGTGCAGCCCGGCCGCCCCAGGCATGTGTTCACCATCTGTCAGGCGGAGGGAGCCCTGCCAGCCCTACATGGTTATTCAGTACTAAAAGAATATTCTTTAGTTTGACTGACACCCTGGGCAGCCTCCGCCAAGATGGTTGGGCTCTGGGATCCAGATGGGACTGAGGGGCCTCTACTCTCCTGAGGCAGATGCCTCCGGAGGGCTGGGCCACCCAGGGTACACAGAGGGGGAGGGATCTCCAGGGCCTGCAAGGAGAGTGTGGTTTGGCTCAGGATGGGCAGGCCTAGGCCTGAACTGGAACTTTTATGTGTGACTGGGCTTCAAAGACTGTAAGAATGTTCTTCACACATTATCCCTGCCCCACCCCCATAGAATCCTAAAGAGAACACTAATGCCAGGCTTGGGGCACCTCCCACAATGAAATAATCAACTTTAGGCTTTTTCTTGAAAAAAATTATTATATATAGTCTCATCCATTAATTTAAAGCCAGACAAGAATAGACAGATGGACCCTTTCCAGCACCAAACCTGTTATTGTCACTGAACAGAACTCCTCCGCAAAAGGCTGTGTTCCCTTCCCACTGAACACAACCGAGACCTAGTGACTGCTTTGAACCACAGAATGTGCACAAATCTGAGCTATGCTATCTCCAGGCAGAAGCAGTCAAAAACAACATATGCCTGACCATGTATCTCTTCCTCGATCACATCAGGTTCTAGAAAAGTCATTCTAGAAGCCTGGATCCCAAACCGACTTTACCTGGAGCAGAACAGCAACCAGCCTGCCTTCCTGTCTTCCTGCCTCCCTTCTTTTTTTTTTAAAAGTTTATTTAACTTTTTATTTTATGTGCATTGATGTGAAGGTGTCAGATCCCCTGCAACTGGATCTTCAGACAGTTGTGAGCTGCCATGTGGGTACTGGGAATTGAACCTGGGTCCTCTGGAAGAGCAGTCAGTGCTCTTAACCACTGAGCCATCTCTCCAGCCCTTTTTGTGGCATACTTTTTTTAGATATATTTATTATGTATACAGTGTTCTGCCTGCATGTATGCCTGCAAGGCAGAAGAGGGTACCAGATCTCATTATAGATGGTTGGGAGCCATCATGTGGTTGCTGGGAATTAAATTCAGGACCTCTGGAAGAGCAGTCAGTGCTCTTAACCTCTGAGCCATCTCTCCAGCCCTGCCTCCCTTATTTCTTTCCTGCCTTTCTGCCTTCCTGCCTCTTTCCTTCCTGCCTTTCTTCTTTCCTTCCTGTCTGCCTTCCTGTCTTCCTTCCTGACTTTCTGCCTTCCTGTCCTCCTGCCTTCCTTCTTTCCTTCCTGCCTTTCTTCCCAGCTAGCCTGGAGTTGCAATCCTCCTGTCTCTGACTCTTGAATGTTGAGATGCAACATCTTACATTCTTGTAAATCACTGGGATTTGGGGTCTGGTTGTTTATGCAGCAAATCCCAGTTTATCCTGACACACAGGTGAACCCATTCCTGTGGCCATCACGCCCTCTCACACACATTGTATAGTATCTGGAGGCTGGAAAAGATGCCCTTGAAGCTAGAAAATTGAAAGGCAACCCAAAGGATGTCTAATTCAAACTTACTGTGATAATCGGGTTTTACAATTCAATTAAGTGTAGCACCAGGCCTGGGATCACAGAGTCTACTTAAGATGTGCTGGGTCTTGGGGAGAATTGAACAAACATCGAGTCCTGGACAAGAAAGTCTCAGGCTGGGGAATATGGCTCAGTGTAAGAACTCTTTTACTCAAGAATTAGGACCTGAGCTCAGACCCCAAGCACCGCCTGAAAAACTAGATGTTGCTACATGTGTGCCTGTGACCCTGTGAGGAGCAGAGGCAGGAGACTTGCTGGGGTTTACTGGGATCCACTAGTTCTGAGTTCAGTGAGAAATGATCTCAGGAGGATAGAGTAGAGAGTAAGAGAGAAAACCAAACACCCTGCTCTGGCCTCTGTGTCTACACCACACATACCTTCGCGGAACACACACACCCAGGGGTGTGGGTCTCTAACCTTTCCCACCACCATGGAGGAGCCAAAGAGCTGGAGACTCAGGGCAAGATGAAGGATCAGACAGAGTGTGCTCCCAAGTTATTTAACGAACAGTTCTCAGCCTTGTACGTGACTGTTTATCATCACACTGAATCTAATCTCTCTAAAGATAGATTGCAAAAGAGCAAGTTTTCACATTCGTGCCTATCTTGATGAGTGGGGAAAAAAGAATTCTGATTCACTGAGCTGTTCCAGGCTCCTGAGTCCTCCAAGAGGGAGCACTCCCTCCCCACCAGCTCTCAGAGCAGGAGGCTGGGAATGCTGAGATGGGCCCATGCTTGGATTAGTTTCCCTTTGGCCTCCACAATGTGGTTGCTAAGAGCCCCTCTTCTTCCTAGTGAGCTTCCCTTGAGATGCCTGCCTTGGCTCTGACAACCAGATCTCACATTTTCCACCTTGTCATCAGTTACCCAGAGTGCAGGTTGGCCTCATCCAAATGTGGCTCCAAGAAGCCTGTGTCTGATTTAGTGCTCCACTCACCGCTCAGCACGCCCAGCAGGTTGTTCTCATATGAGCCGGGCACACGTGCTGTTTACACAACACACGTGGCTGTGTGTATCACATGGCAAATGTTCCTTCTGCAACAAGGTGGGTGTTGGGGTTGTAGGGCTGCTCCAGGGTGTTCCACATGCCTGCCCAGAATGCCAGATTGCCACTCTGTGGGCATTCGTGGCATAAGCTCAGGCATGTGCGTGCTAAGTAGCTGGAAACAGAAAATACTTGCTTTGCAATAAAGCTCTCATCTAAACTAATATGATGCTTGTTATTCTCTCCTTTCCTCCCTTCTGATGTGGGACTCTGCTCTGTATGCTGTGAATGTTTCACTACCATTGGTTAATAAAGAAACTGCTTTGGCTTATGGCAGGGCAGAATATAGCCAGGCCGTAAGAATATAGAAAGAGAATAGGCGGAGTTAGGGAAACGCCATGTAGCTACCGAAGGAGAAGGACCTGGAAAACTTTCAGGTAAGACACAGCCTCGTGGCAATACACAGATTAATAGAAATGGATTAATTCAAGATGTAAGAGCTAGCTAAAAATACGCCTGAGTCATTGGTCAAACAGTGTTGTAATTAATACAGTTTCTGCGTGGTTATTTGGGTCTGGGCGACCAGGAAACTTAAGAGCAGTCTCCTGTGTTTACGTACTCCTTCCTTCCCAATGTTAAGGTCTTAGGCCATTTTGTGTTTCCTCAGCTCCTACCTTTATTTAAGACACACCCCATTAAAGCCTGGGAGATGTTGGTAAAATACAAGCATGAGAAGCTGAGTTCAGATCTTCAGCACCTATGTAAAAAACAGCTGAAGTAGACATAATCCCATTATCAAGATAAACAGACAAGCAAATCTCTGGAGTTCACTAATCTAGTAAATCAACAAGCGCTAAGTGAAGTGAGAAACTTGGTCTTTGAAATAAAAAGGGATGGGGGACTGGGGAAAGCAACTAAGGAAGACACAGTTGGCAACCTCGGCTTCTATACTCAGACATACACACATATGCACAAGCACTCACACAAACATGTACATACATACACACACAACATGCAGGCTAGGCTCTACCACCTGAACCCTAAACTACCCCATAGTCTTGTCTTCCATGCCTCTAGGACACACACACAAAAGGCCTAAATTTCATAGCAGACAAAAAACAGGCACTTATATCCAAAGCCCAACGCTGTCTTTAAAATAAATGACATAAGGGAGGGCATTCTAGAGAGAAGGTGTACCCTGTCATCATGTCTTAAAATACTTAGAAGCCTTAGCTAATGATGAGATTAAGAAGGAAGTTACCTCTAAAATACCTGGAGTGTGTGTGGTTACAGTCTACAGACAGGTTTGAAAGAGAAAATTTCCACAGGGCTGGCTATGTCTCATATCCAAAGCCTGAGGACTCAATTGAAGAATTTTTAAAAGGGTCTCCATGGGGCTGGGGAAATGGCTCAGTCAGTCTAGAGTTTGCCAGTTCAATCCCTAGATTCCATGTAAAAGCTGAGGACGGTAATGTACCATTACATCCCCAGCAGGAAGACAAAGACAGGGATAGCCTAGGGCTCACTGGCAAGTCAGCCAGCCTACCCAGGGTGTTCAAGGACAAGTGAGAGAACAAGGTAAGCAGTGTCTGAGGGGCAGCACCCAAGACTGGCCTCCACGTGCGTGTCCACATAACCGTGAGCAGTTCTGCCATTCAGCAGAGCCCCCGAAGACGGGATAGAGTTTGAGGTATCAGGTGTGGGTAAGGAAATCGGCCCTGAGAGTCACTGAGACCCAACTTCACTGACCTTCAGAACAGGAAAGGCCGTTCCAAACCAGAAATCCCTGGAGGACACAGCTCTGTCTGGGGCTGAGAGTCAGGAATCAGAGACATGGCTCTGTGACTTTCACCAAATAGCATAGCTTTTCTCCTTTCTTTCTGTAGAACAGGTACGAGGGAGCCGGGCGGTGGTGGCGCACGCCTTTAATCCCAGCACTCGGGAGGCAGAGGCAGGTGGATCTTTGTGAGTTCGAGACCAACCTGGTCTACAAGAGCTAGTTCCAGCGCAGTCTCCAAAGCCACAGAGAAACCCTGTCTCGAAAACCCAAAAAAAAAAAAAAAAAAAAAAAAAAAAGAACAGGTACGAGGGTACATAACCTCTGGGATTGCAGGAACAGAAAACAGCATAAGGTATGCCCCCCACCCTGGGCTTGTCACGCACACCACTGCTATTGGCATCTAGTGTGGTAATCATTAATAATGAAGACTTTAGTGGGCGGATGTGAAGGAGGCAGGGAAGGGAGTGGCCAGGCTTCCCTGTGGGTGTTGTGGTCAGATGGCACCAGATAGGAGGCACCAGTACCAGCCCTCCCAAGGCCCTTGCCGAGGGAAGTAGGAAGGAGCCACTCACCAGAATAAAGTCACTGCATCTAACTTATTATTGAAGGAAAGAGAACAGAGAATAAAAGCTATGGAGAAGACAGAGATGGAGCTGCTCTGGTTCTGGCTCTGTTCTCTTGCAGATCTACTTGAGGGTCGATGTGTGGATTAGACAAGACAGTGTACAGAGAGTCCCGGCACACTGGGTGCTCAACTACTGTCTCAAAGGTTAATAGTTCTGTGATGCAAGAAACTCCGTGGGAACAGGGCCAGTCAGCACCTGAAGCTCGTGGCTGAGGAACTTCGTGAGTCCTCCCAGCAGTCATAACTATGATTTTTCTGCTTCGTGAGTCCTCCCAGCAGTCATAACTATGATTTTTCTGATTCTTTCTGTCTTGGGCTTTGCTCCTAGAGTTTTATTAAATCCTCGAAATTTAATTTTTAAATAGAGGGCTGGGGAGATACACATCTCCTCTTCTCTGGATATCATAGGGTTTAGGATTCCTCTTCTACCAGCATGAAATTCCCGAAAGAATTCCAGTTTCATGAGGTCCATTGGTTCACTAGTCTGGTCAAAATAAAGGGTACAATATCTTTTTAAAATATGTTCATCCCTAACAGGCTGATTTCAGATAGAGGCCCATAGTTGGTAACATTTTTATTAGCAATGGTCAGACACTAAACAATATAGTATGGAGACAATTTGTACATGGTATCAGATATAATAAGCAATCAAGAAATGATTTAAAATATATACCAGGATGAGCTGGGCATGGTGGTTCACACTTTTAATCCCAGAACTCAGGAGTCAGAGGCAGTCAGATCTCTGTGAGTTCAAGGCCAGTCTGGCCTGTCAGAGGCCATGAGAGCTGCATCAGGTGACAGCTTAGTATTCAGGTGTCAATCAGAGGCGCGACTATCTAACGGAGGTTAGTCCTGTCCAGATGAGGTCTGCAGGACCATCGACTCTGGAAACTGTTGCTCACTTTTGCTAAATCAGGTTGGAGTCTCCCCAGTGCTTGCATGATAGTGTGAAATTTCATGTGATGTGAATGTGCAATCTCATGGGCACATATATCTGTGGGTGGTCAGGAAGATGACTTTTCATTTGGCTGCATAATTTTGGTATATAGAATATATATTAGGACATGCTTCATAACTAGATCTATTTGTCCCATGAGAACTGTAGACACTTAAAAGCCTGCTTTGTTCCTTTTTACTCAGACTAATATCAAAAATATCAATTTCTTTTTAGTCTAATACAAACTGAACACAGTTAGCTTACTTTTACCTCGGAGCAAGTTCAAATTGGACTAAAGGCTTTTTGTAAATAGATCATAAGTTTTAAAATTTACAGCTATGCACAAGGTCAGAGCCACAGATGTCCAACCAAGGTTATCACATAAAGTACCCTTTAAAAACATGCCAATTCTTTGCTTGCCAGTCAGCTAACAGTTTGTCACTGGGAATTGTGCCCCCTGTCTGGTCATGGTCTTACTGCTGTAACCTTGGAACCTTGTGTTGCCATGACAATAGCTCAGCTTCCTATCACTTACCCTAGGAATGTGCTTTTGACCAATGAGAAGCAACTCTTGCAATTTCTTTATCACTCAAGGCTCCTGGGAAAAAGAAGTTTTTAGGCTGAAGGAAAGAAGTCAGGAGGAGTTAGAAGTGAGACAGGAGAATTAGAAGCAGAACAATAAAGAAATACGGAGTGAGGGGTTCATTTCACCCTCAGATCCCAAGCCTTCCACTGGCTGTAGATTCATCTCTGAACCCTTGGGGAGCCTTGGGACTGGCCCCCCAAAAAGTTCCTGTTGCTAGTCTGTAAAGTGAGTTCCAGGATAGCCAAGGCTATTACACAGAGGAACTCTTTCTCAAAAAATCAAATGTATGTAAGTTATATGCAAAAATTACACTGTATTTATTATAGTAGAGACTTCATCATCTACAGCTCTGACACCACAGGATCCTAGCAACAATCCTCCCCACAGTGAGGGGTGACTGTGCACAAATGCAGTGTTATTGTTTTCTTATTATTTATCCCTTGCAGAGCTAGAGAGACTCAGTGTTGCCACACAACCCCCAGAACTCACATTTAAAAAGATCAGTCAGCTGTAATGTAGAGCGCATTGGTAACTGTCTTGTGATGTTTGCATTCATTGAGAGCTAAGTCAGAGGGTAAGACAGGTTCCTTTCTCTCATACTCAAACACGTTCATCTCAGGTATCCTACAAGACTCTTTCTTGGGATAGCGTGGCCACCTGTCTCTATGACAAGGAGAAAAGAAAACAGCAAATGACTAAAATTAAGAACACTGTGTCTTGAGAACAGCTAGACAGTAAACCGTTTCCGGCTGAGGTTACTCTTGCTTACCCCATGGTATAAAAATGCCTGAAGTGGGAATAAAAAGTCAGAGCCCATTGGTGTAACAAACTCTTTGCTCTGCCCCAAAGCTCCACTTTGGGAGCTCCAGCAAGACTGCCCAAAGAGGCTGAATGCCTGTGATGTTTTCAGATGTGTCCATCTGTCTGTGTTTCCTTACTTCACGCTGCTCTCGTCGCTCATGCTGGGTGTTTTAAATGTGGGATTCCAGGAGGGAGCTGTGTAGAGCGCCATAACCTCAGAAACCTTGCTCGTAACGTGTGGTCTCTGTAGCCACACAGTGCGGTAGAGTGATCACTCCTGATTACACATATGTGAAATGTCCAAAGCGCAGTGAAGGACAGGCCATTTGTGAGCTCTGAGTCTTCGTCAGCCTCCACCATGGTCTACAGCAGAGGTTCTCAACCTGTGGGTCACACGCGGGACGTCCTGTATCTCAGATATAAACAAAGTTACAGTTATGAGGTAGTAATGAAATAATTCTATCATCACCGCAACATAAGGATCTGTGTTAAAGGATCACAGCATTAGAAAGGCTGAGAGCCACTGGTCTATAGCATCTCTCTAGCCTGGACTATGGTAAGGTGCTAGGTGGACCACGTACCCTAGTGACAGTAGCAGATGCTGCCATGTTCACACTTTATAAAGAAACCTGAGCTGACTCCGAGGCTCCAGGAGTGTGAACATGTGACCCTTCACATGATAGCAATGACATCATGGGGCTGAGGAGATGACTCGGTGGTTAAGAGCAATGGCTGCTCTTCTAGGGGATCTGGATTCTATTCCTTGCACCTACATGGACGGTCACAACTGTCTGTAATATCAGTTCTAGAGGGTGCATTGTTCTCTTCTGGCCTCCACAGGCACCAGGCACACACATGGTTCACAGACCTACACACAGCAAAACACCCATACACATAACATTTTAAAAAACAAATTAGTCAAACTTTAAATTTTAAAAAATGACATCATGCCTGTGGGAGACGGGATATGTGACCTCATTAAGTTTTGTTTAAAGCTAGATTGAGAGAAAGGTGCTTTCCAGAGTCTTTGTTTAAAAAGTTAAGGTTAAAATCCTTTGTTTTAAGCTTATTTCTCTCCCAAGAAAAGTAACATTTCCCTTCTTGCGTTTTGTCTAAAAGGTCATTGAAATAAGCCTTAAGAAATGTTAAAGCCGGGGGAGAAAGCAAAGAGAACTCTTTTCCCAGAAGAACCCACCACAAATAACTTCTCATCCCAAACTGCTAGACATAGACGTCATTCAGGTCCTGGGTCAATCGTGACTGACAGGCAGGAAGGGAGGATGATGGGCTTAGAAGCCATGCATGGCAACTTAACTTTGACTCCTGGCAGATGCCCAAGAGGCAGAAAAAGATCTGTAACAGTGTCTCCAGTGTGAAAGCCTCATACGGAGCTGCTAAGGCTTCTGGGCCCACCATGGGCTGTGATTGAAACCAACTTCCCAGGAAAGGCACCTGAGATCCTGATACAAAATTTCTTTACCTGCTAAAAAGCATCGAGAAAAAAAAAATTCTGATGCTTATCAGGCCAAGCCTAAGTGAAGGGAGAGATTGCTGAGATCTGAAACCCTTCTGCCCTGGAGGTGTTAACAGAACTTGGCACATGTGAGCTTCAATTTTCACAACCTTCTGGAGCATCAGGGAAGAAGATGATGATAGCTAGGGACCACCCAAGGTGAGAAATTTAACCTAAGTATCCACCCAAAGGCTGCCTCGCCTTCCACTCAGGAGACTGAAGGGGGGAAAAAGCTGCAACCAAACACATCCCTGGAGATGTGGCTTCAGTTCAAAGCATTCCAGGTGGAGAGTGGCCTCGGGTGTCAGAGACATGGTGAGTACAGATGCCCTCCTAAGAATGCTATCTTGTTCCAACCCTCAACCAATTCCCTTCTCGTGAAGAACCTTCTAAAAATAACTAGTGACACAGGAGAGTGAAATGCAGTGTGGGAATGGGGACATTGTGTATTGGTTAGAGCTCTTGCCACACAAGCGAGAGGACCAGGGTCTGGGTCCCCAGAAACCACACAAATGCCAGAGGGTACAACAGACTGCCGGCAATTCTAGGCTCAGAAAAGACAGAGACGGGGGATCATCTGAGTGGCTGGCAAATAGACCATCCACATCTGTGAGTTCTAGGTTTAACTGAGAGACCCCACCTCAAAAAATAATGTGGAAGTCCAATCAAAGAAGATTCTTGGTATCAACCCTGGGCCTCTATACACATATGCACCCACATACACGCCAAGGGAGTACACGCCACACACACATGAAAAGAAGAAAAGAGAGGAGAAAAAGAAAGCACCCAAGATAAAAGATATTATGAGTGGAAAGCCCTACAAAGAATGAGCCCCACCTGCAGGCCAGGTAGGCATGTGTGATATAGAATTCCCCTATGTGGGCTGTGATTACCATTAATGAATACGGAAAAGGCTTTGGACCTATAGCAGGGCACAGCTTAGCTAAGTGGAGAAAACTAAACTGAATGCTGGGAGGAAGAAGGTGAAGTCAGAGAGAAACCATGTAGACCCGCTGTAGACAAATGCAGGGAACTTTACCTGGTAAGCCCAGCCACGTGGTGATACACAGATTACTAGAAATGGGTTAAATTAAGATGTGTTAGCCAATAAGAAGCTAGAGCTAATGGGCCAAGCAGTGTTTTAAATAATATAGTTTCTGGGTGATTATTTCGGGTCTGGTCTTCCAGGCAGCCAGGAAGCAAACAAGCGGCCTCCTTACAATACATGTGACATAGGCACTGACAGTGAGAAAAACACATCCTCTGCCTTCTACGATTGGGCTGGGAGTGGAGACGTGAACAAGTTATACCAATCACATCCAAGCCGCATAGCCCATCTCTCCTGTGTTACCAAAAGAAAGAAGTACAGGCTTGCCTGTAAGAGCTCCCAGTTGGTAAAAATGAAGTCAGGAACAATCTTGTTACTATGTACAAAAAAAATAGCTTAAAATAAAATAAAATAAATCTGACCTAAAAAGAGAGCCAGTAATAATAATTGGGTAAAACAGAAAATGCTTAGCAAGCATGAAGCTCTGAGTCCAAACCCCAGCACACCCACAACAGTAACTCGAAATAAACAACAAAAATAGACAGAACTAGATAGGACTGATTGCGGTACAGGTATCAACCCCAGGACCATGAAGACAAGCAAAATGTATTATTTAAGCTCAGGAGGTGTTCGGTTGATAGGATGCTTGCCACAGAGCCCTGGGCGGATCTCAGCCCTACACATAGCAAGTGTGGCGGCACACACCTATAGTTCTATCACTTAGGCCATTCAAGGTCACCCTCAGCTGCAAGATGGCTTGAAAAACAAAAACAGCTGGAAAAATAGTTCATTCCTGACTACTGGGTTTGATTTCCCAGATCCAGCCCTGGCTGATTGGTTCCCAGTCATCTCTGTTGCAAAAGCTGGGTCATCTGTGTTTTTCACTCCCCGGCCAGGATGAATAGGGCTTCAGTATGTCCTACAACACTGGCCCCGACTCCTTTACCCCTCTTATTTTCCATGATGTCATTCTTTCCTGAATCACGTGTCCTGTGGCCCTGCCTCTAGACAAGGGGGGAACACCTGGAAATGATGCCCTCCAGACACCAGCGCCCATCACAGTGTCCGGGTGACATCACTGTGGTGAACCTTACCATCCTCTTGCCTATCTTGGTTCGTGTAGTTGTATGTCCCCCAGAGGCACACACGCTTGGTTATTTGCTCCCCGGTTAGTGTGCTGTTTTGGAAGGCTGTGAAGCCTTTAGGAGGTGGAGCCTTGCTGGAGGAAGTGGTCTTGAAGGGGGTCACGGGTTGCCTTGAGTTGGCTTGAATTTTCTAGTCCTGACCCTCCTTCCCACTACAATGATGATGTTCCCTCCAACTGTTGGGTAAAATAAATGCCCCTTCTTTAAGTTGATTCTTATCGGGTATTTGGTTATAGGAAGGAGAAGAGCTATGATACAGTTAGGGTGCAGTGAGCCTCCTGTACAAATGGTTCTGACTAGCCATGGTGTGAAAACGCTGTGCACACTGGGGAATCTGGAACTGAGAAAATTCACATTATTGCCTCCTGGGCCACAGCTGTTCAAGAGATGGAAGGATAAGGGGGAAAAAATTGACCAATGTGGAAACAAGAACTTTTCAGAAAATGACAGAGCCTTGAAAGAAAGAAAACTGTGAGGCAGGAGGGAAACCATCTCCCAGGACAGCCAGGAAAGGGGTTTTTCTGGGGTCACTATGCTGTGAGCTGAGAGCTGAATGACAAGCAGTGACTGCCGTGTGGAATTTGGGGCAGGAATGTTCCAGATAGTGTAGTATACAAAGGCCCTGAGGTAGAGACAAGCTGAGCAGGTCTGTGAAGCACACAGGAGGCCGGCGCCTAGGAGGGAGGAGGAGGGAGGGAAGGGCTGCAATATTCGGCGGATCTGTTTGCAGAAGAATGTAGCGCAAGTGTTGGCACCCAGCAGACATTCAGTGTGATTGTAGCTGGTCTCTGTTCAGTGATGTCACACACTCCCAAGCTTCTCGCGTTGATGTCATAGGGAAAGTTAGGTAAGGCAGCCAGGTCACACAGGGACGAGAAGCCCAGGGGAAGCAGAGACCTTCACCTGGAGCCCATGGGAAAGCTGATGGAGTATTTTAGACAAGGGTGGCTAACGTGCAGTTCATTTATCCTCCACAGTGTATGTGTCCACAGAAGGCAGAGAGGAGGTGGGATCCTCTGGAGCTGTCCCGCACAGGTCCTGGGAACAGACACCAAGCTCAACCTGAAAGAGAAACACTGATAAGGCCTGCAGATCACCTCCAGCAGCCAAGGCCTCCACACTCACTGGGAGGGGCTGGTGCTCCCAGAGCTGAGTCAACAGAAGCCAGAACCACATGTGTTTCTCTTCAGAGGAAACATCCAGCTGGCCACCCACCCTGGGTCTGAATTACCCCTGGGGGGGTTCCCCCCACCCTGAGGGAAAGCATTGTTAGGGCCCCTCTCCGAGAGGTCAGGAGGTCACAGACAAAATGTCTCCTGAAGATTGACAGGGATACATCTGAACAGACCTGTCGCAGAATCCCAACCTTCATGTCCAGAGCAAAGTGAACCTTAGAAGTCTGTCTAAATTTACCGAAAGTGGGCAGCTCCTACCAGGCTGGGCAAGCCCTTGATAGCAGCTTCTTATGGAGAAAAAATAAACCAACAAATTCCCCAGGAGTAAATGATCATTAGAATGATGTGGGCATCCCTCCAACCTGACCATAGTCACCCTCTGTGTCTGTGGGCTCCACTCCACAGACCTAACTAGCCAAGGACCAAAGCTTCCGCATTTGGGACTGCAGATGGAGCTCAGCAGATGAGGTATGTAGCTAGCAGGCACAAAACCATGGCGTCTGACCCCCACACCATCTGAGCAGGGCATGGCTTGCACGTGTGCAGTAGTAACACTCCAAAGGAAGAGTCCAGAAGATCAGAAATTCAAGGTCATCCTTGGATATACAGCAAGTTTGAGGCCAGCCCAGGCTTCATTAGACCGCTGTCTTACACACACACACACACACACACACACACACACAGAGGCAACATTTGTATTGAACATGTACAAACTTTAGTCTCTAGGAATACAATGTAGCAACTCTTTACACATTTGGCTATTATAGTCTCCATTTTGAGTTACCTAGGGATGGCTGGTGTGCACACACTCTTTTTATGAGGAACTAAGTATCCTCAGATCTCAGCTGTGGGGGTGAAAAGGGAGGAGCCCCGGGATGACTCTCTTGCCAGCACTGAGGAATGACTGTAGTAGGTGCTGAAACTGTCCACACAGGGTCTGTAGCCTGCTCTTCTATAAACAGTGAGTGCGGGTTGGGCATCTCTGCCTCACCCCAGACAAATTAACCTACTCAGTGATCTCAGTGATGCCCATAATCAAACTCTCAACTTTCTCTACAGTTGTTTTGCTTTTTTTTTCAGGGTCTTATGTAGCCTAGGCTGGCCTCAAATGTGCTGTGTGGCCAAGGATAACTTTGAGCTTCTGATCCTCTACAGTGCTTGGTTGCATGATAGGCAAGAACTCTGACACTCAAGCCCCAACCATTACACACACACACACGCACGCACGCACGCACACACACACGCACACGCACACATACTCTTCATCAGTGAATCCAATCACCCCTGGCCTTGCAATCTCTGAATGAACTGGAAGCAGGCTTGCTCGCAATCTAGCTAGCGCTTACACGGATCCACACTGCCCTCTGGTGGTCACTAAAGACTCAACTCACCAGTGCTGCTTACTGAACAGGTTCCCACCAGGGACCCCCACTCCCGCTGCCTCCGCTCCTAATACAATGTGGAATTTAAACTCTAGTTTCTGGTTTCCCCAAATGTAGGTAGAAGGTGGATTCTGGGCATCTGGTTGGTGTTCTTATATCGTGGATTGGAAACTAGTCCGCAATGCTGGGTAAGTACTGAAAGCCTGTGATGCATGTGACACAGGACTTTTATAAAGGCCGCACATGTGGCAAGTGTTAGTAACTACAGGACACACAGCGCAACTGACAGTCGACTGCCTAGTTTCACTGGACCCGCGCGACGGTTTTAGTGAGTAAAGGTGCTTGCGGCAGAGCCTGAATTCGATTCCCAGGACCCACGTGGTAGGAGGAGAGAATCCGCTCCCAAAAGTCGCCTTCTGACCTCCACATGTGCCTGTGTCTACACACTGACTACTAAATGAATAGATAAATAATGAGGAAAGGGACTGAGGCGTCTTCAAAACACCATCCCTTCTGCTGCTCTTCAATCCAGCCGGGTCGGGCTCTGGAATCTCACCCATTGTTAGGCACACAGACATGCCAGCCGCATCTGTGTTTAGCTCAAGGTCTGGGACTGGGCTGAACTGCACTCTGTAATGACGACGGGCAGAAACCCAAGGACAGAACCTGTCCTTCAGCTGAGCCCAGGCTGGAGCTCTACAAGGTCCCTTCCAGGCTCCCCCAAGTGGCCCATCTCCATCATGGTGCTCTCAGCTCTGTGCCTCCTGACTTTGCTGTGCTCCCAGTCTGCAGAGGCTGTGCTCACAGAATAGTCTCTGGTCTCTCCACACCCCACATCCTGAGCAACACATCTCTTCAGCCCTGCTGATCTGGAGTCAGGTCCTTGGGTCAGCAGCTAGCCTGAGGTTGAGCTGCTGTGTCATGGAGGGACTAGGAAGATGAAGAGGATATGAGCCATCCCTTACTTGCATGCTGACTTTATGAGCATTTCCTAAGACAGTTATTACTTTTGCATTTTCCTTGAACACAGAAACTGCAAAATCAGTTGAAGCACAACCAAGCTTCATGGCCATGAAAGATGGAGCTGAGCATCGACTCTCCAAAGTCCAGTGAGCCTGTAGGAAGAGCCTCGTTACAGATGGCAGATGGTGGCAGGTCTGCGGGAAGCCCCTGGTACCTGATGGCTTGCCATCCAGCTGCCCCTTGAAGGGTAGCGTGCTTTACTAAAACCTTGGGAGTATTTCCAAAGTGCCAGCGTTCAGAAGCCAGACCAGGCTTCCCTCTGGATCAAAGGTTTCCTTTCATCTAAGACCAAACCATGGAAACATTGGAAAGCGGCTTGGGAATGTCAGCCTTTCTAAAATGCTGCATCCGCAAACCTTAGCTACCCAATAAATGCACAGTTCCAAAAAAGGCCGTCTAAACTCTCCTGCCACCCAGATGACTGTATGTAAATTATAAGCCCCGAGGTCATTTTTTCTTCTTCACAAGTAAGTCATCTCTCTGTCAGTGAAATTCTTGTCACCGTCAGCCACCACACCCTCTGAGCTGCTGGCCACCAGGGAGGACAATTACAGGCTGTCCCAGGTAGAGAAAACAACCCTGCAAATGGGCTTCTCCTCCAGATTGTCCCCATCACTGTCCCACATTTCAGACCCATGCTGCTGAATGCTTCTGGAATTGTGCCTCTTAATTAAGATGGCAATCATCTTAATCTCATAGATTCCAGCTGTCTCTCTATTTTATCAGCATGGTGTGTTCTCAGGGCTGGCTTCCTATAGCTTGTTTGCTTTGGCCTAGCAAGACCTTCAGCCACTTCTGCTACATTCACACCATCAGCATCAAGAGCTGGCATCCTGGGGCTGGAGAGGTGGCTCAGAGGTTAAGAGCACTGACTGCTCTTCCAGAGGTCCTGAGTTCAATTCCCAGCAACCACATGGTGATATGTAATGAGATCTGGTGTCCTCTTCTGGCCTTCAGGTATACATGCATACAGAACAGTGCATACATAATAAATAAATAAATAATAAATAAATATTTCTTCAACATTTAAAAAAAGAAAAATATTTCTTCAACATTAAAAAAAAGAAAGAAAAAGAAAAGAAAAGAAAAAGAGCTGGCATCCTTTGAGATTGACAGTCTTACTGGCTTCATTTTATGGCCGTGGCGGGGAGTCAGAAACTGGGGAGTCGGTTCAGGTAAACCACTACTCTGGATGCCAGCTCCCTGTCAGTGCCAGGCTTTAGTGAGCTCCACAGCTGCTGAGAGGCAGAATGGGCTGGGCGCATCAGTTCAGGAGTCTGTGACAAAATACCACAGAGTGGCTTAAACAGTAATCATGTATACATGTGATTTATAAAAATATCAGAAGAGGGAGCTGTCTGTGGAAGAAATCTAGTGCAGAGAAAGTGGCAGTGTGGCAGTGGAGGAGTGAAAAACAACAAAGTATAACAACACATATGTATAACAACATGTATGTATAACAGCAAGTATGTATAACAACATATATGTATGAAAATGCCATATGGCACCCATCACACTGCAAGCTAACAAATTAATTTTTAAAGACTTAATATTTTCTATGTGTCTAAGTGGTTGCCTACATGTTTGTAAGTGCACCCTGTGTATGCCTGGTGCCATAACCTCATGGTGATGCATTGATTAATAGAAATGGGTTAATTTAAGATGTAAGAGTTAGTTAATAAGAAACCTGAGCTAGTAGGCCAAACAGTGTTGTAATTAATATTGTTTCTGTGTGATTATTTGTGTCTGGATGGCCAGGAACGAATAAGCAGTCTCTGACTACAAAATGGTGCCCACACATTTGGGGTTAACCTGTATGGCCAGCCACACACTTTGGGTTCAGGTGCTTGCATGCCTGCTCGGGTTAGGAGGAAGGTAACTGAGAGCATGCCTGCCGCTAAGCACCTGCTCCTGAGAAAGCAGCTGGATCACACCTGCTGGGCATGCACAGGCAGGAGAGCATGGTGGATTCCCACCACCATTCACAGAGACATCTCCAGGCCATAGCAGCTTTTACTCATGTTTAAAAAAGATTCATGTGCTGCACGGTGCTTCCCAGAGTTGGGGTGGTAAGCATGGCTCCCACCCAGCAGTCAGAGCCGGTGGTAAACGTACCTCCACCATATAGAAAGGCCAAGAGAGGTGAAGCTGGCATCCAGAACTGCCACCACCACACTGCTTACCATTTTAAAATGTCCCTTGTCAGAAAAGGATTTCAGATACACAATAGGACAGATTCAGACATAAAAGACTTCTAAATGAGACACGGCGTGTTTAAAAATGAACATAGGCTCGGGAGAGAGAGGAAAAAGAGTATAGATAGTTATAAAAAGAAGTAAAGCCTTTAAAGGGAC
>JAQHUG010000507.1:535938-552805 GCA_028555095.1 Dicrostonyx torquatus | reverse complement strand
CAAGGACTGAATGAGCATATGACTGCCACGGACCGGCTCAGAGAAGCTCTGCAAACCGTGAGGAATCAGGGTCCTTGGTCCAGGAGGGCACAAGTTAGGCAAATGATAGACAGACCAACACAAGAATGGCATCACTAATTTTGTTGTTGTTGTTTTGTTTTGTTTGTGTTTTGAGACAGGGTTTTCCTGTGTAACAGCCCTAGCTGCTGGAACACACTATGTAAACCAGGCTGGATTCGGACTCATAGAGATCCACATGCCTCTGCCTCCCAAGTGCTGGGATTAAGGGTGTGCGCCACCACTGCCCAGAGGCATCACTGATCTTTAAGATTCACCATAGCAACAGGTCTGCATAAACCAGCGTAGGTGAACAAAATGTTCGGAAACAGATCTACATGGTTTGCTGCAGATGCTGACAAGGTGGTGTCTCTTTGAGAAAGGCAGTCTTCTCGGCAAATATTATTGAATAATGGAGAGTGAACTTCAGCTTACACTGGGCTGATTGTACAAAAAGTAACTTAAAATAAATCATAGATCCAAAGGTCAAATATAAAGATATAAAAGAGAAAACATTTATCCCCTAGGGTTAGGTACAGAATCTCTGGGTAGGACACCAAGAACGTGATCCATAGAAGAAAATACCAACCAATTGGGCTTCAGTCAAATTTAAAACGTTTTCTCTGCAAAGCACTATGCTCAGAGCTTGTGAGGGGTTAATGAGGCAGCTCAGGAAGTAAAGACAATGGCCACCAAGGTTGAAGACCAGAGTCTGATCTCCAGGAGTCAGCAGTGGGAGCAGAGAACCAACTCCTGCACGTAGTCCTTTGGCTTCAGCACGCATATCTTGGCATGTGAAAAAGTACACACAATAAGCAAATAAACACAAAAATGCAATGATAATAGTAATAATAAAGCTTGTGGAGACAGGAAATGCAGTTGGGGATTCCTTTGTAGAAAATCATACTTGGAGTTTATCTAGAATACAAAGAGAACAATCTAGACTCTGCAATAAGAAAGCAAAATATCCAATTTAAAAATGAATTAAAAGGTTGGCAAGGTATATGAATGGCAACAATAATAACAATAAAATAAAAAGTTAATTATCTATTTGTAACCAATAGAAGTCTCTATGCTAGGTCTAAAAAACATGACAGTACAGTTACTACAAATTCCTTCTGCTTTGAACTCATTACTGAAGCTCTGTCTGGCAATGGAAGATCACTGTGCTGTGATGAAGCTCAGGCCTCTTGTGAACACAGAGACCACCCTAAGATCCTAGCTCCGCTCACTGTCCCCCAATCCTTCACAGGCCTCCAGCTGAGGCAATGGGAGACTTTCTCACCATTCCTTGTCAAAATGTATCACCTACAGAACTCATGAGAATGATTTTTAAAAAATCATTGCTTTCAGTTGCTCCGCTGGGAAATAAAATATCACCCAGCAGTAGGAGGCAGAACAAATTGGCATTCTTTGTTTTCTCTGAACCACACTGACTGCAGGTTGCACAGCATCCTCGGGCTTTTCCTGTGACCCCTGTCATTTTCCTTCTGACTGAGGCGCTGTGTCTCCAGACCTGTCTCAGTCAGCTCTATTGATCATTATAATTACACAATTGAATTAAAGTATATAAAATAATGAAGTCTGGGCATAAAAAAATAATTTTGAAAACTGGAGTGAATACTTAAGAAGGACTCAGCCAGGGTATTTTGTTGCGGCTGTTCTCTGTAGCTGTTCCGAATTATCTGAGAACAGGGATACAAGAAGAATAGGTATTTATTGATTACTGGCTTGAGGCATGGTGCCAGCAGCTGCTTGACACCAGGTGAGGCTGCTTCCTTGCTAAGACATTAATCCGCAGATCCGTGGGTGGGTTCCAATGAGTGTGAGAGCAGAGTCCAGTCCTCATGACCCAATCATCCCTCAAGGACCTACTTTGGGGGTTAATAGTCAACACATGAACTCCAGGTTCCCACCCACACCACAGCAAAGGTCAACTAAATGAAAGTTAACCTTATACATACTCAGATGGACACGGTACCTGTAGGAGATTGTTGAGGGGATTTCTGAAAACTCAGACGCATTTTGGTTGCTTTCAAATGCCACTGGGTTCTCATTCTAGTTTGAAGAATTCAAAGCTGTGTGTCACCGCTGACACACACTACGAGTGTGATTTAGGGAAGAAAGGCACGCTGTGGTTCCAGGTACTGAAGCCAGAAGGAAAGGAAAGGACTTGGCCCTACATCAAAAGATTTGCTAAAAGAACACAACCTTGTATGTTTTAAGTTAAAATAAAATGTTTAATGCACCAACCCTTTGACCCAGTAAATCCATTCCCAAGGATAAACCTAAAAGAAATGAAAACATATGTCCACAGAATTCTTAGGCAAGCATGTTCATAGCAGCCTGCCCCACACTGGGGAGCAAAACACCTATCAAGAGGGGAAAAAAATTAGTTGGGTATAGTCATGTATGAAATAGATTCAACAAGAAAAAGACATGAATACAATGATGTGGATAAATCTCACAGATGTGAAGCCTGACATAAAATGGTCCACACTGCCTGATTTCAACTATCCTAGAAGGAAACAACTCCAGGGCATTCTGGGATAGTGGTAGTGTTTGGGAATGGCCCACCTGTTCAGACAGTTTCATCTATGAATCCTGGGTCATTCTGGGGAAATGACCAGCAGTGTAAAGAGACGCATAGGTCACTGATAAAAAGCGAAGCAATTTCCGTGTTTAAATGTTCGCCTAAAGTCTATATCATACAATTACATACACCTGAACTGAGCCTGCTACGACACCTACTCTCTCGATGCAGTGATGGGGTATCTGGGGCTACAGTACATGCCAGGTGTGGACAAAAGCAGGTGCTGGCCAGCTGGAGCTCTGTAGCTTCCTCTGTGTCTAGGATCATGCAACATGAAGTAAGATCTGCAAATATCAGGAAGCAAATGAAGTCTTTCACAGAGTCTACTGATAAAAGGAAAGCGGCCTGAAGAGAAACTGCTCAGTGTGCAAGACCCTGGCTGTGCAAGCAGGAGGGACCTGAGTGCAGATGGGCATGGCTGCGTATGTCTATGACCCAAAGCTGTAGAAAGTGAAGATGGACAGGAGGATTTCTGTGTTTGCTGTGTGCCAGCCTATCTCCAGGTTCGGTGAGCAGCCCTGTCTCAAGGAAATAAGGCCAGGATAGCTAACCTCTTCTCTGACCAACTGTCTCCTCTCCCTCTACCCATCCCCGCCCCTCAGAAGAGAGAGATAATGCCCTTCATGTCCACGGGTGGAAATGAACCCAGCTCAGCTCATTTGAACGATGGTCTGGCAGTTACACTAAAGGCTAATCGTGGAGCTGCCATACGGCCCTAAAGTTCACTGACTGGGATATATCCAACGGAAGCAAAACCATTATCAGTCTGTTAGTGTCTGTTAGTGTTCTGAGCAACCTCCCTCAGAGCACTGAAATCGGAAGCAAGCTGAATGTCCATCAACTCATGAACTAAGAAGTAAAAAAGACTACATTTTGGCAACAGAAAATAGAAAGCGGTACTGGTACATGGTTCATCATGGACAAGCCTTTAAAATACTGTGCTGTGTGAAAGTATGTAATGACAAAAGCCAGTCATATTAACTTTTCAGAATAGCCAGTGCCATGCTGTGGAACGTGCCAGCAATCACAGCACTCAGGAGGCTGAGGCAGGAGGATGGAGAGTTTGGGACCAGCCTGGGAAATAAATCATGACCCTGCATTTTTTTAATAGTGTGATCAAATAAAGAAATGAAACACATTAGTGGTTGCCTTGGTCAGGGTGTGTCAAACGGGCGTGGAGTGAAAGGTGATCCCTAATGGGTGTGGTGTTTCAGTGCGGGGCCACGAACAATGTTCTAGAACACTTGATGAACATGTGATGATGGTTACACTACTCTGAATGCACTAGAAACACTGAATTGTATACTCGTGTGTGCCTGTGTGGTTTATGATTGAATGCATGTTTGTGTGTGCACTCCTGGGTGTGTTCCTGAGGAAGACAGCAGTCAATACCCATTTCGTCCTCAATTCCTCTCCGTGAGTTCCGGGGACACATCGGTCTTTGCCCCTCTGTACTGGGGTTACAGATGCACATGACCAGGGTTTCGCATGGGTGCAACGGGCCTTAACTTGGGTCTGCATGCTTGCAAAGCAGGCGCTTTACCCATAGAGGCGTCCTCCCAGTCTTTGAATCACATATTCTAAACCTGAAAAGTGTAGGGTGCGAGCTGTTAGAGTTTAAACATTAACGGCAACAAAGTGGTGTGCGTACAAGGCAGGTCATGCTGTGTCCTCCGTAAACCGTTATAGCTAAAAAGCCATCTAGATGCAAAAGAAGATCAATTGTGAGTCACAAGAGCAGGTGTTACGGTCGCTGCAAAACACCTCTTGCTTAGCTGTTTGTAATCAATAATCTGATGCCATTATATTAATGGCAAAGTGGAGTACAAAAACCTGTGCCTCAATCTACTGCAGACGCGTGAAGGAATTGGAAAGAGCAGTCAACTGGCTGGTGAGACAACTCAGCAGGTACACGTGCCTGGCACTAAGGAATTGGAAAGAGCAGTCAACTGGCTGGTGAGACAGCGCAGCAGGTACACGTGCCTGGCACTAAGGAATTGGAAAGAGCAGTCAACTGGCTGGTGAGACAGCGCAGCAGGTACACGTGCCTGGCACTAAGCCTGAACACCTAACTTCAATCTCCAGGCTCCACAGGGCGAAAGGAAAGAACTGAATTCTGCAAGATGTTTTCTAATCTCCACGTGGGGATGATGGCAGGAAAGGAGAGGGAGAATAAATAAATACAATAAAAAAATAAGAAAAAGCAAGTGAAGGATGGTTAATTCTGAGAGGTGCCTCTTTTTCTCCTTTTTTCTATAGTTTCTGTATTTCTGTCTTACCTTCTTGTGTGTAACTAGGAAATTTATCTTTCAAACATGGTTTTAGTTTATTTTCTAAACCTACTTGAAATCTAATCAAAAAAAAAAAACTCATGAAGCCAACCTTTGCCATAGAGAGCTCAATCCAGAGAGACTAACAGGCTTCATTCACTCTTACCCACTGTCGGGCTTCTCGTCAGAATCTATGCCATACAAGCAGGTCCTTCTCCCTTCCCCATCCACCCCCCCCCACACACACACAGTGAAATTTCTAGAATTTCTAGAGGAATAGGTAGGCGCAACCCCACAGTTTCTCCACAAGATCATTAGAGGGCAGTATGGAGCCAGGGCCCTGGAAACTCAAGAACTATAGGGAGACCTGCCTTTGGCCTCAGGGGCAGCACAACCTATGTTCTTCTGGCCCCAGGATGACCATCAGTTAGCTTTCTCTGGCTAGCACTGGCTAATTGTCTTTGAAATGAATTCTCGGTTTCCCAAGCAGGTAGGTCCAACCTGCAGCCTCAAGAGGATGTGTTTCAGCATCCTTATGTTTATGGCCTAATATATCTTACAGACCACAACACCTGCTGTGCTAGCTCGGTCACTGGGACATAACGTAACTCCTAAGCTAGCCCACTAAGAAGGAGAGGCTCATTTGGGCTCGTCATTCCATCCCTCCATAAAATGGCCCAGCAGAACACCACGGGGTGTGCATGGCCAGAGAAGGAACCACACACTTTCACGGCAAAGGGAAAGGTAAGAAGAGACGAGCGTCCCACAGTCCCCTTCAATCCATACTTCCTCCACCAAAGCCCCGCCTTCTAAAGACACTATGGCTTCCCAACAGCACCACCAGCTGGGGACCAACTTTTTAACACATGAGTCTTTGGGAACTCTTACTTACACCATACTAAGTGTGCTTTTCTATAGCTGTGATAAAACATTGACCAAAACTTAGGGGAAGAAGGGGTTTGTTTCATCTTACAATTTCAGGGCCATACTCCATCACTACAGGTGGTCAGGACAGGACCTCGAGGCAGGAACCTGGAGGCAGGAACCTGGAGGCAGGAACCGAAGCAGGGACTATGGAGGAGCTTCTTCTTTGTGGCTTTCTCAGCCTGTCTTCTTATATAACACACCTGTCCACAGCTGCTATCAACCCCAGTAGGCTAGTCTCTTCCACAGCAAAATTAATCAAGAAAATGCTTTACAGAAACGCACACTAGCCTGTATGATGGAGGCAAATCCTCAACTGAAGTGCCCTCTTATCAGGTGACTCCAGGTTGTGTCAAACTGAAAAAAAGAACAAGCAAGTAAATGATACAATTAACCCTTTGTCAATGACACACAGATGCATCACTATTAAGCCATAGCTGTCCCTACCTTGCTTATCCCAGGATATCATGTTGCTATCACAACACAAAAACATAATAACTTAAAAGTCCCACAGTCTTTAAAAAATAACTCAGTGATTTAGAAAACCAAAGTTTCTTAACTGTGGACTCTTTTAAAATAAAAAAGTAAACAAGTCCAATAGTTTCTTATATCAACAGAGATGACCAAGGGTGCAGTTACAGGCAGATCAAAGCAAACCCAAAATTTAACTCTGGAAAAAGCTCAGTGTCCTACGTCTGGGACTCACACACGATCTTCTGGGCTTCAAAGAGCTTGGGCAGATCCACTTCTCTGGCTCTGGCTCCAGTCCACACACTGCTCGTGCAGTTCACATCCACTACTGTCCCTGGTGGTCATCTAACATGTTGGGGTCTCCACTACAATTGAGCTGCACTTCCAACAATGTCCACCTCTCCTCTCCTCGGGGACTCTGACCCTGCCTCGTGGTCAGCCCTCAAATTGTCTTCATGACCACCTTCAAGCTTGCAGCTTCCAGAATGTCAACCATTACCCTGTGGGGGGAGACTCCTAACACATCCCCAATTCAGTTGCCAGCATGGAGTGCAGCTTTGGGGCCTCTGGACCACAGCTTGTGTGCTAGCCCTGAGGGAGTATTTTCTAGAAGGTGCTTTGGTTATGCTGGTCTTTATCACACTCAGCGGACTCCAGCTCTAGCTGACCAGCATCGACTGTCCCAGGAAAGCAAAGGTTTCACTTCGGTGGCGCTGTTTTCTTGTTAATCACAGCTGATTCTTCAGGCTCTCCTCACTGGAAGTCACAGTTCTTAATTCAAATATATCACACAAATGGCCCTAGAATCTTTGCTTCCCTGTGAAACTTCATGAGCCAGACTGCCACTGCTTGCATTTCTCTCAGCATTGTCTTACAAGTTCCCACAGAACCGTTCTTAGCCCCAAGCACTCAAGCGCTTCCCCGGCCAGGTCTGTCACGCGGTACCCCATGTTCCTGGTACCAATTTTGGTCCTGGTTTGCTTTGCTATTTTTGTGCTGAAACTAACTTGGAGAGGAAAGGGTTTGTTTCATCATACATCTCTCAGATCACAGCCCATCAGGAACTGAAGCAGAGATCATGGAGGGGTACTCCTTACTGGCTTGCTTTCCAGGGATTGATAAGTCTGCTTTCTAACAACCCAGGACCTCCTGTCCGGGGGGCACCACCCACAGTGGGCTGTGACTTCACACATCAATCTCAATTTTAAAAAATGCCTACAGGCTAATGTAGAGGATTGGTGTATGTTAGGACAAACATTTGAGTCTAAGATTAACTACTGTGGCACACTGTACTTTCCAAAGATGGTCCAAGATCTTCTATTACATTTTTATTGTCCCTGCCTCCAGACTGAGAGGTATCACGCATGCTTGTTTCTCGTGCTGAGAGGGTTTAGACAAGGTGTGTTGTGGTCTGCAAAGCTAGCCTACACAAAATAGGAAAGGCATGTGCTTGGAGGCCAGCTCTTGTGGTATCAGGAAGAACAAGCAGCCATCAGAGGCCACAGGAGGCTCCAGCTGGCAGTCTCAACCAGGGCCCCAACAAAGGAACCCCTTCATCACAGGACATGTATGAACATAATCCTTCAGATGACGCTAGCCCTAGGGCAGAACACACCACCTCCAAGCCCCCAGCACCTCAAGAGTTAGAGACCCAGAAGATCTCGTTTTTACAGTTACCAATATCTGCTGTAGGGAACTTCTTTTTGTTTATTCTGTGGGTTGATTTCTTTGGTGGCTATTATTATTTGGCCTTATTATGAGTTGGAACGCAGTCTGAGAATGAAGCTGTAGGACGAGAATTCTGAGAGCTGGTGGGAAAACTCCAGGAAAACAAGACAGGAGAGTTTCCTTTTAAACAGGGCTCTGTTCTGGAAACATGATTTCATGCCCCTCCCTGGTGTGGTAAATAGGAGTGGGTTTGCCACAGATTGCACGTGGCTGCTTCCTTCAGTCGCTCGGAAACGTTTCCAAGCACAAGCTGGTTGTCCTTGCAACTGCGTACAGTTGGAACTCATATGACCTTGCTTAACCCTGCCAGTATAAATTGTCCAAAGCTCTGAATAAAGTTAACCATTGCATGAGACTTTAATCCGCCTCATTTTTAGGTTCTGCTTTCCCAGATTCATCTCCAACTAGAGAGGTGACAATATGTACCTCTGGCTGGCCGAGAACTTGCTACGCAGACCAGTCTAACCTCAGATTTGAGTTCTGCTTTCCCAGATTCATCTCCAACTAGAGAGGTGACAATATGTACCTCTGGCTGGCCGAGAACTTGCTACGCAGACCAGTCTAACCTCAGACTTGAGTTCTGCTTTCCCAGATTCATTTCCAACTAGAGAGGTGACAATATGTATCTCTAGCTGGCTGGGAACTTGCTACGCAGACCAGTCTAACTTCAAACTTGTGGAGGCGCCTCGCCTGTGTCCTGAGTGCTGGGACAGCAGGTATGCAACACCATGACCAGGCATGTATCTGTTTAGGACATTTTCCCATGTGTATGTGTGTGGTGAGTGTACGTATGTGCATGAGTGTCCACATGTACACGTGGGTATGCAAACAATCCCGTGGACATAAATGTGGGTTCGTATAGTTAACACTGGGCACCTTCCTCAATTCTTCACTTTATTTACTGAAGTAGGGTCTCTTGCTGAATGCAGAGCTCACCAGTTCCGGCTCCTGTAACTGTGCAGCTTCCCCAGGGATCTCCTGTCTCAGCCTCCTGAGTATTGGAGGTAGGGGCAGGCTACCAAGCCACGCTGGCTTTGGTGTGGGTTGTATGCATTCGAACTCCACTTTTTGTGCTAGCTCAGCAAGTGTTTCATCCACAGACACATCTCGCTAGCCTCAGAGCGATGTCTTAAAACTTCCTTCTGCATTTTCATCTTTACCGGCACAGCCTTACAGAACCTACTATGAATAAAACAGATAACACCCGGTGCTCTCATGGTAAAAGGAAGGGGTTGGGAAAGACAAGACACTAGCTTGAGCCAACTGTTGCCCCAACACGCTCCCCCACCCAGTCTCCTGGACCTGTGAGAAGCTCTGGACCCACTGAGGTCCTGGCAAAGTTTAGCAGCCCCAGGTATTGTTCTACACAGAGTTATAAAGTGACCCTTTAGGTGAGACCCTTCTCAATGAGACCTGGAAGCTTCTTTTCAGTGCATTTATTACTTTTACAGGGGTTCTTTCAGTGTTACCCTCAATGCCAAGCCTCCCTTTTATAGAAACTATACCCTTTTATACCCCAGCTTTTCTTGAGATCTCCAGGCTCCAACCACCGTGCCTTGTGTATGGCAGACTCCCAGATTCCCCTTCAGCAAGTGAAGGGTGGTGACGGGCTTCTCTGGCCACTACCACCCATGAAGAGCCCTGATCACTCCTTCAACACCCCCTCCAGCCCCACCTCACCTACCCCACCCTAACCCTAACCCCCACCTCCCACCCCCGTCCCCGTCTCTTGCTATTTGTTGCTGGTGTTGCGCTTCAGATAATCTGAGTAGCCTGTCAGGAAGAATTTTTGGAAGGTGTCGCTATAGAAGATTCTGGAAGGGATCAGGTTCAGCAACATTGCCTGGAACAGAAAAATAGGAGTGTCTGAGCAGAGCAGAGCAAAGAAATTACACCTTAGCCAGTGCAAAGCCAGTCATTCGAGGATGACTTTTTCTGACAACTATGGTTTTAAGATCTTGCGACACTGCAATGGGGAACTTCTTAGACACCCAGGCTGTCCCTTTAAATGCCTTCTGAAGGACATGTTAAACCAAGAGAACTCACTCTGCTGACCACCCCACCACACCTCCTTGTTGCGCTATGGAGCACTGGCTATTCCTTCCTGAAACCCCGTCTCCCAGGGGGCTTTGTACTCTTTCCTTCCGTTTACTCATAGCTAAGAAAAAATGTTCCTTTAGAGGCGTGACTTTACTGAAACGCAGAGCCAAAGGAGGCAGGAACCGCTGCATCGAAGAGCCAGGTGTTCCTGTTTTTCCTACCCAAGAACTCCCAGGAGCCGCTAAGTGGAGAAGTGGAGCCTTACGGTTGTTTATAGGCCGAGCACACGGGCCTCAGTTCTTACTACTTTTCCCTGGCTGCACTGCGGTTTGCTGGCCCTGTGAGCTTGCTGTGAGAGAAAACAGCTAGCGAAAGCACAAGCCCCGCCATGCTCAGGATGTTGGCATACCCTTCCTCCCTTGCTTCAAAAGAAGTTATCTATTACCAAGATTTCATGAGCAAGACAGCCACAGGTTTCATCCCCAATCGTGACGTATTTCAAGGACTCTTTAACAAACTCATCCGCAGTCTTGGTCACCATGTTGGTATTTAGATGCTTTGTCATTGGGGTTGAGACAGCATAAGGGGTCAGCACCTGCTGAGAAAGATAAAGAAATTACACCTTAGCCAGTGCGGGACACAGCACTGTACAGGCCAACAGAGACTGAGGTACGAACACACATTTCACCATCCATCCCCAGCTCCTTTCTGCCTGTGAAATGTTCTAAAGTCCTTGATAAAAGATGCCAAGCTGGCACGAATCTGGAGGACAGGAGGTTTGATTGCTCAAGATGAGGCCTAAACTGCTCATCTCAAGGGGCTCAGCCGCCCTTCAGAGCACACGGGGCAACTGGGAGACTCAGCAAACAAGGTGCAGGGCAGCAGTTAGCTGAAGTTCAGGAGGACTGGGATAAGCTCGGAGGCAGAGCGCCGGCATGAGGCCCAGAGTTCGCGTCCCAGCACTGCACACACAAACAAAAGGAACTCAAAATTAAAGTCCAGACAAGTGTAAATCATCCAGCATAATTATGTCCCAAGTATTGCACTGAATGGACGTACACTAGACAGTCAATCCATCAAAGTGGGGCACAGACCTTTAGTCCTAAGGCTAAGCGATGCAATCGGAAGTTCAAGGCTACTAGTAAAACTGTCTCGACAGACAGATTTATTCATGTTCCTTTGAAAATCAAATTTAATTACACGCCCTATACCAAGTCTGGCAATACTAACACACATAGCCGAAGCTGGAGGCGCCTAGGGCGCTCTGGACACCCTGTCGCATAATCCTCTCTGTTGAATTAAGAAGTATAAACCAGGGCATCCACATCCGTGTCTAAACGTGCTGTGGCCTGAGAACTGGAAACTGTCTTCTGATGTTATTGTAGAAGCAGAGCCCTTCAAATCTTTAGTGAGAAAAAACTGGGGCTGTCAAGATGGCTCAGCAGGTGCAGGTGCTTGCCTGGGACCCTTGTGATACAAAAAGACATTTGACTCCTCTGATCTCCACATATGTGCCTTTGTGTGCTCTATTATTCTCTGTCTCTCTCTCTTGAATTCTTGAAAAGGAAGAGAAACAATCCATCCTAGCTCTCCTGATTTCATCACATCTCATTTGTAATTATGTTGCTTTATAACTAAATCCAACTACTTGCCAGCTAGCGTAGTGATATTTTGCTTGTTTTAACAAATAAAGCTTGCCCGAAGATCAGAGTGCAGAGCTAAGTCACTAGAGGCCAGGGAGTGGTGGCGCACACCTTTAATCCAGGAGACAGAGGCAGAGGAATCTCTGTTAGTTCAAGGCCACCCCAAATCTGTCTAAAAGAGAAACAGAGCTCACAAAAAGGTGGTCCCAGCACTCGAGATCCCACGCCTTTAATCCCATCACTAAGGAGGTGGAGACAGGAGTGATATGGCTGGGCAGAGAGAGGAATATCAGGCAAGAAGAGACAGGAGAGCAATGCAATCTGAAGATGCAGTCTGAGGACAGGATGACCTCTTCTGTCTAGCGCTGGTAAAGGTAAGAACTCTCTAGTGGCTGGCCACTCTGTTTCTCTCATTCTTGTATGTATGTGTGTGAACAGGTATGTAATTTCACCCCCTAATATCTGACTCCGGGTTTTTATTTATTGAGACCAATTAGAATTTGTGTGACAAGCTGGCCCACTTGAGCTGGTTCTTATGTAAATTATACTGTAATTCATCTGCCTAACGTGTTCTCTGCCCCCGAGATCTCAAAGGATTACTCTTTGAGAAAAATTCCAAACCCTAGTTTTCAGATAGGAGAATAATATTTTCGTTCTTATAGTTAACTTTGGTGGAGGAAACCCCTTTGTGTTACAAAATAGAGACTCAGTAAATGTTTAATTAATAGATACTATACGGTAACCGAAGCAGTATGGTGATAATAAAGATCCATTTCATGGATGGAGAAACTGACACTCACAATTTGAACAAGCTATCCAGTATTGCTTGGGTGATGTGACAGAACTGGGGTGAAATTCAGAGCTGAGGGAGCAAGAGATGGCTCATTTGATTAGTACTTGATATGCTAATGACATATGGTTGTCTCAGAATCCCACACACATGCACACACACATACATACCCGCTCACACACATACATGCACGCTCACACACATACATGCACACTCACACACATACATGCACACACACACATACATGCACACTCACACAAGAACATGCACACATATATATACCCATTCACACACAAGCATGCATACATATACATACCTGCTCACACACATAAATACCCACTCACACATGAACATGCACACACATATATACCCATTCACACACATACATACCTACTCACACATATACATGCCTGCTCACATACATACCCGCTCACACACATACATACCTGCTCACACACACACATATATACCTGCTCATACACATACATACACACTCACACAAGAACATGCACACACTTACACGCCTGTTCACACACTTACATGCCTGCTCACACACTTACATGCCTATTCACATACATACATACCTGATCACACACATACATACCTGCTCACACTCATACATACACGCTCACACATACATACCTACTCGCACATATACATACCTGATCACACACATACATACCTGCTTACACACATACATATACGCTCACACAAGAACATGCACACACATACATACTCACACATAAACATGCACACACATATATACCCATTCACACACAGACATGCATACATATACATACCTGCTCGCACACTTACATACATGCCTACACATGAACATGCACACACATACATACCTGCTCACACATAAACATGCAACACATATCCACTCATGCTTATAACACATGTAAAAAAAGGTATAATTTTAAGGGTGTCAATTTCATGCCTAATAATATGTCCTAAAACTCCTTCCCAGAGTGCACTACTAAACCAGGCACACAAGAATAATTGGCTCTCAGGATATCTCAGTTAGTGTATGTAGTCTCCGCATGGCTCTGCTCCTCCTGCCTTTGCCCAAGGACCAAAGTTCTGGGGATGTCCATAGCCCATCCCAGGTAAAGCCACCCCAGGGAAGATCCCTTTCCTTCCCCTAGTCCCAGCATGGGTCAAGTGCCAGCTGATCCTCCTGCCTCCACCTGCTGAATGCTGAGGTCATAGGCATGTATCACCTTATCCATGTTTATGCAGTGCCTTAGATAAAACTCGGGGCTCTCTGTGTGCTAGGCAGGCACTCTACCAACTGAGCTACATCCCCAGCCCTCGCAGCATTTTGAGCAAACACATCCATACTCAGTTCCCCTCTTCAACCAACACCAGGATGAAGGGAGGCCAGCAGAAATCCCAGCAGCAGGAGGGGTTGTAAAGACAGCACTTGGTCTGGTCTTGGTCAGGGGAGCCCAGTAGAATCACTAGACCATCTTCACATGTACAACCTGTATTGCAACGGATGATAGACCACCAGCCAGCCAGCCAAGGTTCCCACTTGGGAGTTCCCACAACTGTCCACCTCACCTGGATAATGATTCCTTTAGCTCTGTATTCCATGTTCAGGGCCTTGGAAAACGTATACATGAAAGCCTGCAGTAAGAGAGGAAACACCTCAGGTCCTGGAGTTTGCTTCCTCCGCCCTTATAGACAGGCACCTCAGGTTCCCAAGGGTATCACAGATACTTCCTGCTTGGAGGAGGAGGAAGAGACCCGGAGGACTTGTCACTCACCTTGGAAGCTGAGTACAGGGCATACAGAGGCCAGGGACAAAGGGCTATTCCAGAAGAAATGTTCAAGATGAGGCCTTTCCGCCTGTAAGGCAAAGGAGCAAAGGCAGCACACACCTGAGGGCGGGAGCTGTCAGAACCCACCCTTTACACTTCCATGGCTCACAAGGGTTGGTTTTGCAAGAACTGTGAGCAAACATCCCCCAGGATCTCAAGGAGGTCGCTGCACGGTGACATCACACTCTGCAGTCATGTAGGGTTTGGTCTCCAAACAGGAGCTCTTAGGGCAATCGTTTCCCTGCCAAGCTATGAAAACCCAAACTGGCTCAGACAAGAGGAAAGGAGGAAGGGACTCTCCAGTCTCCATGGGACCACATGCTTTGGAACTCTTTGGACTCATAGGGATGGTGTCATGTGGTGGGATCCATCTTAAATGGGTTGTGCCTCACTCCAACATCCCTATGCTCTTCAGGGCTCTTGCCTATACCTTTTGAAATTCAGTTGGTTTTGTTTATTTCATTTTTTGAGACATATTTATGTTGCTATATAGTCCAGGCTAGCCTCAGCCTTACTATGGAACCCAGATTGGTCTTGAATTCGTAGTGCTCCTCCTACCTCAGCCTCCCTATTGCTGGAAGAAATTCGATTATTTTTAATATTCCCAGTTAGTTTCCTGGAGTGGGGTGGCAAGAAATCGCAAATCAGAATACCCTTCTTACTCTAGAAAAAATAAACTATCAACTATTTGCTGGTGATGAAAACCAGCCCCTCGTGAGTGTTGTACTAGGGTGCCCCAAATAAGAACTATTAGAGAGACTGGGCGCGGGCAGTTTCCAGGGGAATGGGGTACTCATTCTGACAGAAGATGGAATTCACAATAAAAAAGGATATGATCTTGATCTGAGGCCAACTTGCATCTTTTATGTTCAACACGAGTTAATTTTCCTTGAAAGCCAATGTTTTTCAAACAGCTGTTCTCAATCTCCTTCTAAAACATGTTACACTTTTGGCCTTCACATATACACATGTATGTGAAATGCTGGCCCGGCCTTCCCCCGTAATCACTGTGTTCTCTCGTCATAGGTTTTAGCCACCGACTGAAGCAGCAGCTAGATGAGCTCCCTCCACCCCACCAAGTCCCCAAGCAAGGTGGCTGCCAGGACAGGAAGGCCACCTTGCTCTTTGCTTCTCCTGTGACAGGCCTTACCTTGATTCCATGAGCCTGAGAACAAGCTGTGTCATCTATAAGAGAAGGCCAGGGTTAAGCCTTGAAAAAGAAACCAAGTAGCAATCAACAGGGTCCTTGGAGGAAGTTGGGGAAGCTTGATCTTCCCAGAAGACCTTGAAAGTTATTGGCAACCTTAGAGGCCGTTCTGGCAACCTGAGAATCTGGCTAGAAGCCACAGCAAGTAACCTAGGCAGATCGCAAACCTAGACTATTCAACGGCCTCTGGTTTCTTTCCAGTCGCCCTGGAACAATGGTGACTGACTTAGGTGGCAGGAGCTATATCTGCATCCTCAAGGTCCTCCCTATACCAGGGAGGTCATCACACACTTCATCTGCACTCTGGAATTGGGGACTAGGAGAACACTGAACAAGAATCTAGAGTCCCCTACGCATCTCAATTGAGCCTACTCAGCACAGGTCTGCAGAAGTGGGCACGAGACAGCAAGAAGACCAACGGCCATAGATGTAAGGTGCCCTTGTGCCATGTTTCCCGTACGCATCGCATACACCAGGCCTCTGTGTCAGTCCCGGAGAACCTCCAGGTGTTCTTACTGGGACTGGGTGGGGCTATGACAAGGAAGACTCAGAACTCTGTAAAAACTGCCTCTGCTTGAGGGAAGAGAGAGAAGGATGAGAGACTAGCCTGAGTTCACACCATCTCTCAACTACACACACACATGCACATGCATATGAACACACACACATACACACAGGCACGTGCATATAAACGCACATACATGCAATGCATATAAACACACACATACACATGCACACATGCACTGCATATGAACATGCATGCACATGCATATAAACACACACGCGCACACATGCACATGCATATAAACACACATACACACATGCACGTGCATATGAACACACACATACACACAGGCACGTGCATATAAACACACACACATGCAATGCATATAAACACACACACATGCACATGCATATAAACATACACACACTCCAGGGGCACTACTTGCATCTTTTGGATACCCATGTGCATTCTCAGTGTCTCTCATGTGAGCTCACTAGCCTTAACAGGCAAATGATCTCAGTTACATAGACAGCACTGGACACCATCTATCCCTTAGTTCCCAGTGTCTCGTCTCTGTGCTAGTTAATCTTCTTCATCAGCTTGACAGGATCTGGAGTCACTTAAAGAATACATCTGAGCATGTCTATGACAGAGCTTCCAGAAGTGTTTAACTGGGGAGGGCAGACCACCTCGAGTGTAGGTGGCACCATTCCTTGAGTTGGAAACCTGGACTGATAAAAAGGGGAGAGAGAGAGAGGGAGAGAGAGAGGGAGAGAGAGAGAGAGAGAGAGAGAGACAGAGACAGAGAGA
>JAQHUG010000507.1:513451-529623 GCA_028555095.1 Dicrostonyx torquatus | reverse complement strand
TGTATGTATGTGTGTGTGTGACTACATGCATGCCATGGCACATGTGTAGCAGTCAGAGAACAGCTTAAAGAACTCAATTATTGCCATCCAACAAATGGATCACTAGGTTTGAACTCAGGTCATCAAACTTGATGACAGGTGTCTTTATGCATCAAGCCATCTCACCAGGCCACTCCAAAAAGGGACTTCAAAAAATAAAGTGTCACAAAAAATAAAGTATCATACTTACATGGAAAACCAAGATTTGCATTTTTAATATACTTACCTAAAATTCCAATTTCTAAACCTTTAAGCTTTTCTTTAATATGGTCATAGATGTCTTCTTTGGTAAAATCTGCTTGCACAGTCTTCACCCGCCTTCCAGTGGTCCCCTCTGTGTGAGAGACCACGGGTATTTCTAGTAAGCCTGCGTACAATTGTCCCTCTTGACCATAAAGTCCACAGCAATACAAGAGATTTTGTGGGACTGGAGAGATGGTTCAACAGTTAAGAGTACTCTCTGTTTTTATGGAAGGCCCAAGGCTGGTTTCCAGCACACACATTAGGTGGCTCACAACTCCTATAACTCTGGCTTCAGGGGATCTGATAGGACTTGCACACATGTGCACACACCAACACAGATACACACACATAAACACAATTAAAAATTACAATGAAATATCTGAAAAAGAGTTGGGACTGTGTTTCTCAAAGTCATATCAAAATCACTGGGAATCTTGTTAGAGACCCAGATCTGTCAGACATACTGGCCTACATAAGCCACCAGGTGATTGACACAAACTCTAGTTTGAGCCCCTGATGGAGGGCTACACACACCCTCGGATGCTTTCATGCTCAGCAGATTCAGGTCCCCTCAGCATTGACACAAGCATCCTTTGCATGTGTCCTATGCTCCAGAATCTACACACATGGCAGCTTGTCCCCCACAACCCTGAGGGAGCAGACACTCTTCTTCCCATTTCCAGAGCAGCAAATGGAGGATAACCGTAGCGGACTAACTAGTCCAAGGAACCTATTCTTCACTCCAAGTTTAGCGCCTCCTCTGTGGTTTTGTGCTGATTTGCCTGGTGAAGGCCTTTATAGGCAGCAGTAACAGCTGCAGGTAGAGATGTCCCGGTCTCTCTCAGAGGAGCCTTGACTTTGTGTCTAGACCCAGCTCCTCCGATCAAGCGATCAAGAGACATAATGTAAGAGTCAGGGATCCTTTTAAATAAAAGACATGACTTGCTGTCCAATAACATGATAAAAAGCACATTTAACACCATGAGGGAGATATTCAAGAATGCCTTGGTCCTAATAGGAATGACTCCTAATCCAGATGCAGAACAAAAGCCAAATTCATCAGGTCAAGGGCACTGAGCCTCCACAGTTTGACCGCATAGCCCCCACCCCCACAACCTTCTTCTATTCTGAACCTCCCCCAAAGAAACAAGGCTGGCCCAGGACAGCCTGCTGTGGTTTAAAAAGTTTTCATAATTAAAGATTCATACCTTTGCCTTGATACTTCAGTTAATTATTAACTTAATAATTATTAAAATCAAATACCTAAAATAAGAATTACGAGCATAGAAACAAATAACAGACACCATTTCTGGCTTTGAAGGAAGGGACGAAAACTAAGAGGCAGCCAGGGCTCTGGCTGAGTAGGTAAAGGCCCAGAGAAAATTCCTCCTTTATCCAGGCCACAGAATTCAGGGTGACAGCCTATGCCTTATACCTTGTCCTTCCCTTTGGATACTGGGCCCTTCTGTATACAGCGGACAGGTGGCAGCCCAGGCTTCAGGCAGCAGGCGTGGCATGAACAGGCAGGATAGTGCCATGGTTGACCAGTTCCGTACATACACACCCCCCTTGCTGTGTGGGATCACTCACCAATCTCCTCTGCAATAGCCTGTAGCTTTTCCAGTGTCCGGCTGATAAGTACAACGTTGAGTCCATGTTTGGCCAGCTGCAGGCAGGAATGGAAGAAACAGAAAGATGCTAAGCAGATGGGAGGCCTTAGTGATGTAGCAGGTCCTTCTGTACCTGGCTGCTCCACGAGTCTCCTGCTTCCCCTGGGCTCCTATGTATTGGCGGTTCCTGTGCTGTGAGTGAAACAGCCATTATGGGGAAGGCTGAAGTCCACACTGTAGCTGTAAGTGTCACTGTGTGCTCATTACATGGCAAGAGTCACTGTGAGAAGTCTCGACAGGGCCATCATCTGAGAAACCCTGTCTGGAACTGGTGGGGCTCACTGTAGCCAACCGTAAAGTCTGGGGGCTGCAAACCTTACTTTTCTAACTGGACTGGAACTTATCAACTAGGCTTAACTTGCTAGCAGGCAAGCCCCAAGGGTTGACCTGCCCTCAGCGCTCTAGTGCTGGGATCACAAGCAGGCATCAGATCACCTGGCTTTTCATGTGTGCTCTGGGAATCAATCTCAGGTCCTTCATGGCAAACAGTTTCCCTCCACACTTTTGAAGTGTTACTGGGAGACCATCAGGGTAGCAGGGCTTACAGGCAATGCCAGGCTGCCTGACACTGTGAGCTCTGGATCCCCTCTGACAAAGCATCTGGAAGAGCCTCCAGACTCAAGCCCAGAGACTCAAGGTGTGCATCAGAGACGAACCGGACTCTGTCTGGGTATTTTCACTAATAGCATGCACCCTTTTCCTTATCTTCCTTCTGCAGTTCCACCGGGTTGAGTTCTACTCCCTAGCAATAAACCAATTCCTCACTCAACATAAGTCCCCCTCCTCCTTCTTTCTTTGGAACACTGATGTGAAACTATCCAAATCCATTTTCCCAAACTGCAATTCATAAGAGCCTGATAAAATCCTTTGACTTTCGCAGTTTTTCATCCATACTTGTCTCAAAGGTGTTCACCTGATATTGGTGAGACAAATCTGAGCGTGTTTTCATCTTCCTTATGTCTTCCGCGCGTAGGAAGTTAAGAGAGGTGCTAAGGTAAAAGAGATATCACTGGGACTAGCAGGATGCTCCAGTGCTTGTCACACAAACGTGGAGACCCGACTTCAAGCCTTGGTGCCCATGTAAAAAGCCAGGTGCAGCACAACCGATAAACTCGGCGCAGGGGAGATGGAACAGAACTATTCCAGGAGGTGAAATTTCTAGTCAGTTCGTGAGCTTCAGGTTCAGCAAGAGACCCTGTCTCCAAAATAAAATGAGTGGAAAGAGAATGGAGGAGACAGCATAAGTCTCTGGCTCCCACACACCCATGCATACACACGAGTGTGCACATTCCCTCGAACATACACACACGAAGATATAATAGACAGTAGATCCATAAGATAATTTCAGAGAGAGAAAAAAGCCAATATTTGTGCTATTGTGATACAAATTTTACATTTGCTTCTTGTACCTAGCTAGCGCAGAGCTTCCAGGCCTTGTAAATTCCTGCACATTTGGGAATGATGAGTCTCTTTCCTGTGCAGGAGAGGATAAGAGCATCATTCCACACGAGACAGAAATTCCAGGAACATCTCCTGCTCCTTCTTTGGTCTTGGTCCCTCATTCCTAACACCTTGAGAGTCTTGGAATATTCTAAATACGAGGTGTCTCTCAGCAAACCAATGAGTCAGCTGCTCTCTGGAGACCCTAGATAGCTTCAGGGTTCAGGATAGAAAGCTGCCTAACTTTGGAGTGTTTGTGTTATAGCAACAAGAGCAAATGAAAGCGATAAAGACCAAAAGAAGAAGGCAGCTCTAGCAAGTCAATCAAAATCAGCATTAAAGCAAATAAATATTGTTAGAAACAGACATTGTGAAAGGCTGACTCCTACTGGAGACACACGAGTCCTGGTTACCTAGATGAAAAGATTTACACAGAAGAGGTAACACAGCAGGAGGTAAAAATACACCAGCCCAGACTATAGAAACCACACAAATAATAAGCTTCCTCTTATGAATCCATACCAGTATGAAGCCAGAGTTCATCCTCTGAAAATCCTGGTAAGGTCTGAAAGGAAGGCTCAAATGTTAGAAACACTTGCTGCTCTTCCAGAATTTGCTTTCCAGCTCTAGGGGACTGTCTACAGGCACCTGCCCTCAGGTGCACACACCCTTTCCCCAAAGCATAAACACAATTCAGAACTTTAACTTAAAAATGTATACTATACATGTTTTTATATACATAGACTTATATATAGACAACATGTGCTCTTTTCAATTGGCACATAGTAATTTTAACGTGACATTTCAGTGTGTGTGCACAGTGTGTAAGGATCACTTTGTGGGCCTGGCATATCTGACATCTCAGATATAGATCACTCATTTGTGTTTGAATATCCAAAATCCTCTCTCCTGTTTTGAAATAACCAATGAAGTTGTCATCAAAGCCCTGAACAATTTTAAACTCTCAGGCCACAGCAGCAGCACAGCTGGGGCAAAGAGTCCTAGCTTTCCTAAAGCCACAAGTGCCCTTCTCTGCCTCGGAAACCGAGAGCAGGACACGCGGTACAAAGACATGAGCCTTAACAGCCGTAAACCAGGCAGGAAGTGAGAACAGAGCCCAAAACACCTCTCCTACAAACTCAACAAGGACCTACACAGCAGTATCAGGGCAGACTCTTCAGCCCTCAACAGCTGACTCAGGAACATCTGTGGGAGGCAGCAAACCTGCAAAGGGAAAAGACCAGCAGGGAAGAGAGGCTGCCATCCTCAGAGGATTGAGAGAAAACCAGAAAGGCTGTTTCCTAAAGCTGTGTTGAGAGGACACAAAAGGAGTCCCAGAAATGGAAGGCATTCTTGGTTGCTTTGAAAAGGGGCAGGCAATTAGACAGGTCTAGCCAGGTGTGGGCATCCGTATGTGGGAGGCAAAGGCAAGGAGGGGTTGCCGCAAGTGTGGGGCTAGCATGAGCTGTGTAGCAAAACCCTGCCTCAATTACAGTATACCCTGGGTTGTACAACAAGAACCTGTCCCTTTTATACTTATTTTTAATTTTTACATCAAATATGAACATAGTAAAATAAAACAGGGCTGAAAAGATGGTGCTGTGTGTAAAGCCATTGCCTTGCAAGCATGGGGCCCTGGGTTTGGATCAGAAGAAACGTGTGAAACCAGACCAGGCAGCACACATCTCTAATATTGCTCCTATAGCAAAATGGAGATGGGGTGGAGAAAGGCAAATCCCCAGCTAGGTTGGCCTATGAAGCAAGAGACAGGAGAGACCCTGTTTCAAAAAAAAAGAAAGAAAAAGAAAAAAACCAGTGTTAATAATAAGGCAATAAAGATTTAAAAAACAAGTGTTTTAAACTGTCCCACAGAAAGAATTCCAGGCACAGACTACCTTTGGGTAAATTCTACCAAACATTTCAAAAAAAAAAATCATTCCAAAATTGCGTAATCCTTTAAAAGAATAAAAAGAGGTCAAGTTCTCTCTTTTCATGCAGTGCCTATAACCTTGACACCTCACATTCTCTAGAAAACAAACACCGTCATTTAGTCCAGCTGAGCATCAGGAAACAGCCCATGACTCGGCAGTTCTAGTCTCGTGGATGCTGTTAACTGACATACCTGTCCTCTAAGACACAGGGACAGACATAATGGAAAAACATGGGGGTCTGTGGACTGAGGACAGCATAACTACATTGGGACACACGGGATGCTATAGCAGAGTGATAATGGGACACTCTACAACACTGAAGAATCAATGGGCCACATTCCAGACACAGCAGCAAGGATGAATTTTTACAACAAGGCCAGATGGGAAAGGTAAGCTAGGGGCCGGAGCAGCTGAAGCCATACAGACTAGATTTTTGAGAACTTCCCTGCTGGGATAAGACAGACTGGTGCAGGACAAGGGAAAGAGATGATCTCCAAGGCCAGCGCAAGACAATCGTTCCTTGAGTGGTAACATTGCCGCATAGATGGACTCTGGGCCATTTCCTGCAGCTACCAGGAACATTGCCTCCAGAACGGTGACTGCTCTCATCTGCCACACTGTAGGGGGAGCAGCCCCCAACTGTTCAGATAAAGACGAATGAAAGTAAATGACCTTTCATGGTGTTTTTTGTTTCTGGAATTCTCCGGCCGTTAACAACCAAAATATGCATCAGTGTGACCACAAGCCAACTGTATACTATTTCAGGCTATAATTTGGTGAATAGGGACCTTGACTTATCTTGGGTACCATCAGATCATATCAGTCTCATAAAGAACAAGCTGGCAGTGCATTCTAATATAGAAGTCCAGTACCAGCCTAGCTAACACTGTAACACAGACACACACACGCATGCCTGCACCACACCACAAGAACAACTAAAGTCAATGTAATGGCCATCCCTGAAGGCTGGCAACAGACATGAGACTTCCCTGAGAGCTGATATGGAGAACAGAGCTGTCCAAACACCTGTGCTGGAATCACAGCCCCCCAGAGAGAGAACAGTCAGACACCCCACATAAATACACTCTGTGTATAAATATACTCTGTGTGTCTTTTGAGCTGATTACTCAGAGAAATCGCAGACCTTTGAAAACAAACATTTCTAAAAACTGTTCTTTTGCAAAAATAAAGCAATTAAGTAATTAAATCACTTAAGAAAACAAGGGGTTAGAGAGATGGCTCAGTGATAAAGGTTGTGTGCTACTCTTGCAGAGGACCAGGGTTCGGTTCCCAGCATCTGTACTGAATGGTTCCAACGACCTGTGACTTCAGCTCCAATCAGGGACATTCATGTGTGCATTAATACACACAAAATTAGCACACAAGTAAATATTCATAGATGAAACATAAGATGCCCAAAGAGATTGCAGTGCGACTCTTGCCCAGGGGGACCACAATGACTGCTACCTGGGAATCACCAGGAATATATTAACGACCGGGAATATGCATCTCCTGTACCACCTCCCTTCTCCCAGAGGTCCAGTCCTTATCTCCTTTTGCCCTACATAGAGTCCAGCCATTTTGGCCCCTCATGAATCTCACATATGCATGGGTTAGGATGGCTTGAAATCTGTGTCCTTTTGCATGTTTCCTGTCTGCCTCAGTCTACTCACTGATTGAAGTATACAGCCTTCTAAAGGAAAAGAGTCTCCTTTAGCATAGCCCTAAAAAAGCAAGTTGAGCCGGGCGGTAGTGGCGCACGCCTTTAATCCCAGCACTAAGGAGGCAGAGGCAGGCAGATCTCCACGTTCGAAGCCAGCCTGGTCTACAGAGTGAGTTTCAGGACTACACAAAAAAGCCCTGTCTCAAAAAAAACAAACAACAGCACCCCAATAAAGGGAAGCTGAGAGCAGGATTTAGAGACAGAGGGCTCTCACTGTTGCTCAATGAGCAGAAGTTAAATTATAGGGTAAATTTAGACACTAGCAGTCCTTAATAACGCTAGATCCCCCTTCTGGGCCTAGGATTAGGCAGAAAGTCACAGTCTTCTCTGTCCAAGGAAAGATGAGCTGTGCAGTGGTTTCTCTCCCTTCCCCTTTACCCAGAGCAGACTGCCCGTGGCTGGGAAGAGCTGCGGTGAGGGCGGTGAGGGCCAGAAGGAAGGACGCTAACAAGATAAGAGTTGCCCAGAAAAGCCGCACCCATCACTGAGAGCCTTATAGCACCCTCTGAATGCAATAAGGTCCCTTACTACTGCCAGCGTATTCTCAACATTTATATCTACATATAACTAAGAGTTGTCTTTTTAAAAAAAGATTTCTTCATTTTTATTTTATGTATATGAGCTTTTCCTGTTGTTTTCTTTATATCTTTTTGGACCAAAAACATACCCAAAGTCATTACCACCCCTCTGGGAAATGCAATTTAAAGTAAGATTTCACCAAGCAGTTTTAAATATAAAATATATTGACAAAAGTAAAATATTAATTAGGGGGAAAACCAAAAACCCAGAGTGGTGGCAATTCTGGGCTGATGGTGCCTTAGAGTCCCCACCCCCACCAGAGTCTGTCACAAATGTGACTTAAGAATGAAGGACTTTTGTCTCCTAGTTCACTTCATCAGCTTCCTGGAGGGGAAGTTGTCCATTAAATGGAAAACAATTTGCATTTCCAGCACAAAGGGTGCTCTTTGCCTGTGGGCTTCAGTCTCTCCTTGGTGGCGCCTTTTTCTGGAGAGAGTTTCCATGCGGCATGTGAAGTGGTCTGGGCCGAAGTCTGGGCAGCATTGTCCCCTTTGTGTGCTCAAGCAGGACTCAATCTTATTTTGAGAAAGTCGGGACTGACAGGCCCCATATGCGGGTTCAGCCCCTTTTCAGAGAGTTAAGCCCCCAGCAAGGCTTTTCCCATAATGCACTGCCCACCAGTCCCGGATCTCCGCAGCGACTGCTGGACTGAATGGGGGCCCGGGTCAAGGAAGGTGCTTGTGGCTGCTAATCTACACGCGGGGGTGGGAATAAGACAGGGCTTCTTCTGTGTGGCAGAACATAGAAGACAGGGCTGGAATTCAGGTGCAGACAGACAGCCACAGAGGTGGAAGCCCACCCTTTGCCTCCCAGCCCAGCCCCTTCCAAAAGTTTTTTGTTTTGATTTGTTTTGTTTCCCACCTGCTTTGGTTGATACTTGAAATTCCTTTAACAGGAGGCAAAGCCTCCCCTACCACTTTAAAGATGAATGCGGATTAAACTAAAATGAGCACAGAATAGGCTTCCGGAAAGCCAGAGAAGCACGGTCCCCTACTCCTGCCATTAAGCTCTCCCTTGAAACTTTCCAGTTCTTTAATTAAGCTGGAGCAGCGGATAAATCAGAAATGTGAACCAAATCCCAAGGAAGCTCACTTTCTCTGATTAAAGGATCAGAAAAGGGGACTTCTAAGGAGAGAGTGCGTAGGCAGGGCTGGAAGAAGGCTTGTGGGTACCTGAATACCCAACCCCATGCCGCAGGGCGGTGGCGGTGGACATCTGCAACCGCGAGCTGGGGAGGCAGAGACGGATGAATCTGCAGGACTAGCTCCAGGTGCAAAGAGAGACCTTGCCTCAGATGAATAAATAAACATGATAACATTTCTCTAAGACAGACAAGTAACATTTTACTTATTTCAGGAACACCATTAGAGGAAACACGGTTATCAAGATCAGAGCGACTTCAGGAAGGAAAAATAACACTTCATAACGGAGCTGGAATGCAACATGTCAGATTCCAGCTGCCTTTTGCTAGAGTAATCAAAATTGTCAATGTATCAAGCCCACAGTTTCTTTAATTTTTGTATTTTATCTTATGTGTATGGGTGTTTGCCGTCTATAAGTGCATCATATGCATAGGGTACCCATAGAGCCAGAAGGAGGTGTGAGATCCCTTGCAGTTGGAGTTACAGACAGTTGTGAGCCACCATGTGGATGCTGTGAGCAGCATCTTAACCACTGAGCTGTTTCTCTGGCCCCAAGCCTGCTATTCCTATGCTATATCTTGACATCCAAACATGCCAAGATCAACACCAATCTATAGTGTAAGGAAACAAAAGTAATGACATCTATAGTAATAGAGGAAAACACATGATACCAACCTCTAACATCCACGCATACTCACAGGGTCAGCACATTCATGTACATACATACACCCCACACACAGGTAATAACTGTTACAAGTCAGCCACAACATGGCTGACACTTCTGGGTTCCATGGCCACGCATGTGCGGACAAGCCCTCAGGCATGACCCACGGGCAGCCTGGTTGCCCAGGCTATGTATGATGCAGCTGCGTGAGCCCTTGCACGCATGTGTGAGCTCCGTCATCTGTGTATGACATAACATGTTATTCCCTGTGCGCATGTGCTAGGCAGCCTTTAAAAGCTGGAAGCGCCATCTTCAGTTCTCTCCCCCTCCCCTTCCACCTCCTCTCTCCCTTCTCCCCCCCCCCCCCCGCCTCTCTCCCTTCTCTCCCCCCACCCCCGGCCTCTCTCCCTTCTCTCCCACCCCCACCGATAAACTCCTAAGCGGGTCTGTTGGCATGTTCCATGTCTCCTTCTCACTCACTCCAGGTAATTTTAATAACTACTCTATTTCAAATACACACCTTAGAAAAAGTACTATGGCCTCAGCCAAAAAAAAGGTTTAGTGAAAGATGAAACTCACATCTGGTTAGGTGACTTAATATTAGCTCTGACTGGCAGTTCCCAGGTAGAAAACCTGGGTTTCTTCCCCAGCTGCTAATGTGCCGTCAGTATAAACCATACGAACAGATATAAGACCCAGAAATGTCCAGGACGTAGTTAAAAAATTTTTGACCCAACATACAAAGAAGTTTGAGTAAGAAAAGAGATACTTACATGCCAATATTTTAGAGTTTTCTAACGATTTTATGGGAATTTTTGTTTCGTTTTGCTTTATGTTGTTTTGTTTTTGAGACAGGGTTTCTTTGTGTAGCCCTGGCTGTCCTGGAACTCACTCTGTAGACAGGCTGACCTCAAACTCGGAGATCCACCTGCCTCTGCCTCCCTACTGCTGGGATTAAAGGCGTGTGCCACCACTGCCCACTTTTTTGGTGGGGGGTTCTCTGACAAGATTTTGAAGGATAAAAAATGTTTCACAAGGGAACTGGAGAGACAATTCAAAAGATTCTGAATTTGGTTTCCAATACCACACTAAGCAGTTCACAACTGTGACTCCAGGGGATCTGACCCCTCTCCTGGCCTCCTCAGGTACCTACACTTGTGTGGTGCTTACAGACACACATGTGGCATGCATACATACGCAATTAAAAATAAATCTATTTTAAAGTGCCTTACAGAGTCCTTGTGGGCACATGAAAAACAAAAAGTTCCAGAGGGAAAGTCCTATCTGTTTGGGGAGGAGTGTGGAGGGGAGGACAGGGTCATGTGTAGCCCAGGCTGGCCTCAAACTCAAAATGATGTTTTTGAATTCCTGCTCCTCCTGCCTCCACTTCCAGGGCAGTAGAATTACAAACAAAGACGGCTACACCACTACTTCTGCATAAGCAACATTTCACTCTGTGGATGAACTTAATAAAATGAGAGCTTTACTGGCTGGTTTTGACTGTCAGCTTGACAAGCTAGAGCCGTCAGAGAGGAAGGAGCCTCCTTGAGGATCTGTCTCCATGAGATTCAGCTGTAAAGCATTTTCTTAATTAGTGATTAGTGCGAAGGGCCCAGTCCATGGTGGGTGGGGCCATCCCTGAGCAGATGGTCCTGGGTTCTATAAGAAATTATGCTGAGCAGGCCATGGGGAAGCAAGCCAGCCAATAAACAGCACCCCCCCCCAATGACCTCTGCATCAGCTCCTTCCTCCAGGATCCTGCCCTGACTTCCTTTGGTGATGAACAGCAATGTGGAAATGTAAGCTGGATAAACCCTTCCTTCCCCAACTTGCTTTCTGGTTGTGGTTTTTCATTGAAGCAGTAGAAACCCTGACTAAGACAAATTGGTGCCAGGAGTGGGGTGTTGCTGTGACAGACCTGACAATGTTTTGGGGAGGACTGTGGAAGGACTTTGGAACTTTGGGCTAGAAGAGCCGTTGAGTATTAAGAGCTCTGTGGGACATTCTGTGGGAACTTGGAAGGTAAGAATGTTGAGAGCAATACAGAGGATGGAGGCCTGGCTTGTGAAGTTTCGGAGGGAACTGTAAAGACTGTCAGGGCCATTTGTTACTTTGAATTAAGATTATGTGGTTCTAGTTAGCTGGAGCTGAAAAATCAGCTGTCATACCAGAATTACTAAATCAAAACTTTGTTTGGCTGGGATTTTTGGTGCTGGGCTAAGAAATTAGCAATGATTAAAAAGAGACCAGCATGAGCTAGCGGGAGCTCATTGACTACCAACTGACATCTGGGGGAACCTACATAGGACTGAATTTAGGCCCTCCAAATATGGGCGACAGTTGTGTGGCTTGGGCAGTGTGTGGGGCCATCGGCAGTGGGACCAGAATTTATCCCTAGCGCATGAACTGGCTTTTTGGGGCCCACTCCCTATGCAGGGACACCTTGCTCAGCCTAGATACAGGGGGAAGGCCTTGGCCCTGCCTCCACTTGATGTTCCAGACTGTGTTAACTCCCCATGGGAGGCCTCACCCTCTCTGAGGAGTAGATGGGAGGTGGGGGGGAGTGGGAGAATCAGAAAGAGGGAGGGAGGGGAAACTGGGATTGGTATGTAAAATGAAAAAAAAGTTTTTAAATTTTAAAAAGATAATTTTTTAAAAAACTTTAAAAATAAAAGAGAGAGAGAGAGAGACCAGCAGCCAGGCACCTTTAATCCCAGCACTCAGGGGACAGAGACAGATGGATATCTGTGAGTTCTAGGCCAGCCTGGTCTACAAAACAAGTTCCAGAACAGCCTGTTACACAGAGAAATCCTGTCAGAAGAAGGAGGAGAGGAAGGGGGATTGGAGAGGGAAGGGGAAGAGGAAGGAGAAGAGGAGGAGGAGGAGAAGAGGAAGAGGAGAAGGAGCAGGAGAAAAGGAGGAGAAGAAGGAAGAGCAGGAGGAAGAATAAGGAGGAGGAGGAGCAGGGATCATCATCACTTAGGTGAAATCTTCTGGGAAGTGTTTCCTGAGAGCACAGAGAAGATGTGTTCCAGAGGAGGCCAAGGTTATTCATGCTGGCAGCCAGACATGGTCATGTGTAAGAGTCACCTACGTGGTACTGGTTTTGAAGGCATGAAGGGGTCATGGAGAACAGCTGAGGTTTGGTACTTGGTACTGAGGCTTAGTACTTGAAACCAGGAGAGGTCATTGAGGAGATGTAGCCGCAGTGGCAGTTGAAGACCCAGAACTAAAAGGATCATGCAAAGAAGCTGAAGCCTGGCACCATGAAGAGAGCTTATGAGAGGCTACTGATGAAAGTGAAGTCCGGCTGCAACAGAGACCCCAGGATTTTGGAGGTGCCAGTACCATGGGATGACCTCAGGCAAGATAACATCAAAGAAAGTTGTATCAAGACATGTCAGAACTAAAGTTCTGTCAATTAAAGACAAAGAAAACAAAATGGAAAAAGCCAGAGAGAAACAGCACCTTACACACAGTGGAAACAATTCAAAATGTATCCAACATCTCCTCAGAGATCAAGGCCAAAAGCAAGTGTTACTATCTTTTTCTTCAAGTGCTGAAAGGAAGGGGCTGGCAGCTACAAGTTCTACACCCAGCAAAACTATGCTTCGGGAATGACAGGGAAACCCAGAAGTTACCGGGTGAAGAAAAGCCAAGAGAAGGCTTCGTATACAGAACTGTCTCGAAAAAGCAACTAGAGGTTCTCTAAGCAGAGAGGATGTAAGACATGGTGAGAAAGAACTGGAAGTCCCAGATACTCCTTCTAATGGCTCATTCCGTGTGTCAGCCTGAGCAGATCGTGGTCAACATTGACCACTCTGTTTCCGTGAAGGGTGTGTATGTTTGTGTTTAATTTGCTATGGTCTTGTGATTTTTATTTGTTGGTCTATTGAAACAGTGTCTCAAGTCACCCAGGATTACCTCAAAATTGCTATGGAGCTGAAAGCAACTTCTGCCTCTACTTCCCAAGTGCTAGAATAACAAGCTGTGCTGCCACATTTGGCGTGTAAATGTGTATTTTTAATTTTACCTTGGTTTTTCGAGACAGGATTTCACTGTTTAGCTCTGGCTGTCCTGGAACTCACTCTGTAGACCAGGTTGACCTCGAACTCACAGAGATCTGCCTGCCTCTGCCTCCCGAGTGCGTGGATTAAAGGTGTGCGCTGCTACCGCCCAGCATAAATGTGTATTTTAGCAAGGAATAATGCAGTTGGAGACTTTAACTTGAGTGTTTGCCTTCCATAGTTTGGGAGAACCTCATCCCTGGATCTGCAGTCTGCCTTTCTATCTTACGGATCTTTTGTTTGTTTTTTGTTTTGTTTTATTCTAAACCAGCTTTCTCTATGTAGCCCTGGCTGTTCTGGAACCCACTTTGTAGACCAGGCTGGCCTTGAACTCTCTGCCTCCCGAGTGCTGGGATTAAAGGTATTTACCACCACCTCCTGGCAATCCTGCATGACCTGAATACATCACTTCCAGAATAAAGTGAACCAATTAAAAAAAAAATCTCAGTCTCTCCCCAAATATACATATTCTGTTCTTGTTCTCTCAACCACTCTCTTCTTCTCCTCCCTTCTTCCTTCCCCAGCATTGGTTTTGTTTCTCTAGGCAACACCATGAGCATGCAATGCCCTTGGAAGTCAGAAGGGGCGCCTGACGCCCTGGAACTAGAGTTACAGATGTTTATGAGATACCATATAGGCGCTGGAAGCCTGTGAGTGAACAATCACCCCAGGCCTAGGAAACACAATTTAAGCTTCCGATATGAATAGAAGCTAAACTTATAACGTCTTCTCTATGCACATTCTTCCCTCATCCTGTTTGGCCCTGGCCCAGGTGAGAATGTTACCACCTCCAGTCGGATGACACAGATCCAGGTAGTGATGGTCAGAGGCAAGCTCCAGATACCCACATATCTGGCCAGTTCTCACCCATGGAGGCCTGACCACCCCAGACTGAACCCCTTTCTCTGCAGCAGCAGTCAGCAGGAGAGAAGAATAGACTCTGGGACGGAGAAAGTTATGAGCCCAGGAAAAAAAAAATAACAACTTTTTAAAAGAACACAAAGAAATATTAAAAATTTTGTCCAGAAGAAAAAAATCAAGAATTAGTCAAGGACAGAACAGAATGTCAGGAGGACCCAAGGCTCACAGAGAACTCTCTGGTGCTGGCAGTGACTCAGAAGGCCTAGGAGGATGCATCCCTTGGTAGGAATCGAAAGATCCTGTCAGAGTGAGGATTGTCAACCCCACCCAGCCCACCCAGCCCCCAGTTCGTAAAGAAATGAGTGGCTCAGGCAGCGTTTGACTTGGGATTTCCTCTAAGTACCAAGAACATGAAGTCAGGGCCACGTGGATTAAGGAGAGAAGGAGAAGTCTGGAAGAATCCCAGTAGCTCCGAATTTTAAGTCGCTGTTGTGGTCTGAGTGAAATGGACCCCACAAGCCACGCCCAGTGTGGCAGACACTTCCTGCTGATCCAGATGAAGAATTCTCAGCTCCTCCAACGCCATGTTTGCCCGCATCCTGCCATGATGATAATGGCCAGAACCTCTAAACTGGAAGCCAGCCCAAATGAAATGGTTCCCTTTATAAGAGCTGTCGTGGTCACGGTATCTCTTCGCAGCAATAAAACCCTAAGACCGCCACGGACCTTAGTCAGTTTTCCATCACTGTGACAAACAACTTAAAAGGCAGCGGGGTTATTTGGACCCAAGGTCACTGAAGTTCCTGTTGGTGGCCATGACCCCTTTGCCATGGACCCGCACTGAGTGAACTCAGCAGGGGAAAGCTGCTCCCTTCAGGGTAGCCGGGAATTATGAACACATCTCAGAAGCCTAGTTTCCTTCTAGAGGTTCCACAGCCTCCCAGCAGCACCATAAGCTGTAAATGGGCCTTGAAGGGAAAGTCAGGCTCCAAACTGTAGCGGTGAGAAGGCATCCTTCTGATTAAACATTTTTATTATATTGGGGGGAGTGGGGGAGGGTGCTTGTGTGCATGTGCACACAGGTACGTGTATGTATGTGTGTGTGTGAGAGAGAGAGAGAGCGAGAGTGAGAGCACATGTGTGAAGATCAGAGAAGAACCTGCTGGAGTTGGTTCTTTCCTTCCATCATAGTGAGGATTGAACTCGGGTTTCCAGGCTTGGCCGCTGAGCCGTCTTGCCAGCCCTGTCTTCCCCAGTTTTGGATAACAAAAGCAGTCGCTGAGCCCTCTTCCTATTCTCCACACTCAAATGGACCACTCATCGTCTATCAAGGGCCAGCCAATGCTTGTGAGGACATCCTTATATGTGAACTAGGGTAAGAACAAATAACTCTTTACCTCTGATCACACAGACCTGGAGCAGACAACCGGAGGTCACACCTTTTCCGCTAGGCACAGAGGCTTTTTGCCAGCACTTGGAACTTTTCAAACGGTACACACGTGATGTGTCACACCCAAAGTGTTTATAGAATGGCTCCAAGACACCTAGAATTGTCATTTCACACCGTGTGGTTTATCAGGACACTAGCCTCTGGGATGGAGAGACAGGGGTACCATTCTAAGGTTGAGTGTAGTCTTCATAGACCTGCGTTCTGAAATACTAACCCACCGGGTGGGGTGGGATTAAGGCAGAGGCAGGTAAATCTCCATGAGTTCAAGGTCAGCCTGGTCTACGTAGTCAATTCTAGGACAGCCAGGGCTATCTAGTGAGACCCTGTCTCAAAATAAAACAAACAAACAAAAAGCCCTTTAGC
>JAQHUG010000507.1:465041-480527 GCA_028555095.1 Dicrostonyx torquatus | reverse complement strand
TTTTTTTGTTTTCTTCTCCCTCCTTCCAGCTCAGTCTGGCCATAAACTTTGAGAATCTCAGGCCTCCGCCTCTCAGGTGATGGAACTATAGGCACACCCCCAGGGCACAGCTTACAGCTTAGCATTTCATACTGAGTCCTTTCTATGTGTCTAGTAAGTCCCAAGTCTGCTTTATAATTAAATCTTTCAGTATGCACACCCTAGCCTCATGAAAAGACAAGGCTAAGCAGCTTACCCAGAGCTAGTAAATGGCAAATCCAGGACTGAACCTCCACAGTGGGTATATGGGGACACACACATACAAACACACACACACTAATAATAAAAATTAAGAACTCCATCAACATAATAACTAGTAAGTCCAATAGAGTTTAAAAAAAAAAAAGAGTTAACGGACGCTGGAGAGATGGTTCACTGGTTAAGAGCACTGGCTGCTCTTGCAGAGGACCTGGGTCTAGGTGTTACTACCCACGCAGAGACTCACAACACCTGTAACTCCAGTTCCAGGGGACCTAGCACTCTGTCTGGCCTCCATAAATAGCTGTGACGTTGAAATGTTTGGACCAACAAGAATATAAAGTCTGTACTTCCAGCACAGACTAAACATCTTCTACCCATGTGTGTGCAGTGGGGTTGGGTGCACTGTCCAGAGAAAGTCAAGAGAAACACAGGGAACAGGATTCTGGTAGAGCAGACAGAGAGAGGACATATTTATATCTGACTTGTCAAGAGATACTATTAACCAACTCTTCTGCTCATGTACAGCTTCTTACCCCAGAAGACAGGAAAGAAGAAACTGGATGATAAATAAGATATTCCTCCAGTGACTGAATTCAGTAGCCTGGAATGAGAGATCCATGGGGAGATTAGTGACAGCTCGGTTCAAATCCAGTCAGCACAGTTTTACCTTCCATGAAGTTGATTAACAAGCACCTACTTCTGCAAGGAAAGAGACATGCAGTAAATATCAATAACTATTTAAACAGGGGTTTATTATACTACTTTCCAAAGTTTTGTATATGTTGAAAGTTTCCATTATAAAAAGATTTTTATTTACAAAGTGATACTCTGATTTCCTATGTGTGCCAGGGCATGAGTACACACTCATACACAAATAATAATAATAATAAATAATAATAAATAATAAATTAAAAACCAGGATCTAGAAGTATTTATGTGAACAGTAAATAAAAACTATTTACTCCTGACATCACAAGCCCATTATGGTTATTTAGTAATATTCCTTAATATATAGATTCTCCACCAACCTACACTGTAATATATGTTAGTTTTATATTATTTGAGGCTGAATCTATACTGGTGGAATTTAAAGAAGCAGCATTTACAAAGCATTCTAGATTATGAATCTTTTTCATTTTTCACTTTTTGGGGTTTTTAACCAGAAGAAAGTCAATCTTTAAATCCCTCTTCATCAGTTACAGCACATTTTGTGTATTTTGGCCCTACTGTGTAGAAGGCCAAAGGAGTCTCTTCCAAGGGCCTGGTTTATTAACACAAGGGCTTTTGTCTCTGACTTTCTTTCCCAGAAGCAGAATCAAAGCACAGTTAATAATCTACTAACTATGTAAGTTCAAAGTCCAGGACTCACTTCCCAGAACAGGGAGTCACCAAAAACTTTGACCTTCCAGTCTTTCTCAGTCTGCTTCCTCCTTCTTCCTCCAATACAGGGGAGTAAAGATTTCACTCCATGCTACCCATCAGCTTTCAATGGATTTAACTCAAACTTTAGACTGATGTATATGAATTCCTTTTGGCTGAACAATCTTAGTACAGTTCAGAGAACATTACAACCATTACGGAGTAAAAATAGGTCATCTCTTCCTTTAGATGTTCATTACTAATTACAGTATATATCCTGCATCTCTGATCATCTCTTGTCATACAATACTTAAGGTGTACTAATATTTTATTTTAGGTTCCTATTACATTTATTTGTGTGTGTGCTGTGGGTATAGGTCGGACACACAGCACATGGATGACAGGCAGAGGATGATTCGCCAGGGTCAGCTCACTCCATCTGTAATGTGGGTCCTGGGATGACTCAGGGCATCAGGCTCAGCAACAACTGCTTTACCCGCTAAAATATCTCACCAACTCAAAAGAGTTGTATTGTAGACATTATGGCTTTAGCATTTCATCATTTTACAGAAAATCTCTCAATTCCCCCTTCCCTTTGTAGCACTGAAGAACAAACCCACAGCCTTGTGCGCGTTCGCCAGTGTTCTACCATTGAGCTATATCCCCAGCTCTAGATATTGTCCTTACGACTTTAAATATATTTTATGATTTTCATCTTAATAGCAATTCTACAAAGTTCTTTGGTCCATCTGCAATTTCAAGGTCTGGCAATTACTCAATTCAAAGAGTTCTGTCTAAGTCTCCAGAATCTGAAACGGGGCAAACCATGGGCATTCCAGCACCACACCAGCAGACAATCTTCTCCTAGACTATAAGAACTTAATAAACTATAGAGTGAAAACACAATAATGTCAAAGACGCCTTGAGTACACTCACCCTAGCAGATGTCATAGCTCAGCCTCCCCTACCTTAACCGTGTTCTTCACATGGGCCATACTTACCTTCTGGAAGTCTCCAGTGGAGACGCTAATAATGACGGTTGGGATGATCATGAAACAGGCATTGTAGAAAAGCACTCCGTACTTCCCCAGCTCCTATAAGAATAAGAAAACTGCATCAACTTTAGAGATACAAAGCATCATATCCCCTGGGCCAATTCGTCTATTTATGCACAGTTAGAATGTGTACCAGGCTGGCTCTGTGCTGCGAGACGTTTGGCCAATGTCTTGTAAAATGTAACATTTTACTGTGTTGTAACTTCAGAATAAACATTCTTTCCACACCAACTACATATGTAACGATGGAAACAGAAGGCCTGTGATGTTCTACTCATCTCTAACACTCCACTCTTAAGCCCGTTATTCAAAATAGAAAATCTGAAACGAGATAATAGAAATTTAAAATGCTAACCAACTCCCTCCCAACATCTGCTCCATCCATTAAAGAATAGCTGCCTTCCGTGTTTGCTTCCACTAAAGTGGCCACCCACTTCTCTGCCAAAAACAGGGTGACATATTGTATTTTCAGGAAGGCAAAGAACCCGTCGTTGTAAAACTGTCACCATTCACGGGAACAACAGGCATACAGATTTTAAAAATAGCTCACAGAAAAGCACCCATCAGTCAGAGAGAACTCCTTCACAAAGCACAAAGAGCTCAGAACAAAGACCCATATGCCTGACCCACCCCAGACCGCTTCCGGTCACAGCTGGGGCTTGCTGAGAGCTGGGGGCGGCACAACAGGCAGCCCCTACAGCTTGCAATCAGAAGAGGTGGCTGCCATTGGAGGACATGACAAATGACCATCCAGCCATCTCCCTTCTTGATGAGGAAGCAGGTTTGGAGAAATGAAGGTTTAAAGGTGGAATGGCCTAATATTGTGGCACCAGCCCTCTCTTCTAAATCTGTCATGGTCATTTAATGATGCTGTTTTAAAAAATGAATTTGCTTTTCCAAATATATATGTGTGTGTGTGTGTGTGTGTGTGTGTAAATGTATGTATTATGTATGTGTATTAACTATGTGTATGTGTATGTATGTGCATGCATGTATTGTGTATATGTATGTATGTACATGTATATATGTATATGTATGTACGTGTGTATGTATGTATGTATGTGTGTATATGTATATTCTGTTTGTACATCTAAATTAGCAACATCTTTTTCTCCCTATCTAATTTCCAACCAAACTTTTACAGTACCAAGGCTAACGAGGTTAATAATAACACACAAGATAATTAAGGAGAAATTAGTAGTTTCTAGATCACAGGGTGTGCATCAAGTTGCATGCCAACTGAACATGTTCATTTTCATTTTTCATGTCATTTCAGGAGCCAGATGGCACAGGCAAAAAGCTGCAGGAGGGAAGTCTGGTACCTTCGGGTCCATTTTCTGTTTGGTATAAACTCCATTTGCTGCTGTGAAGATATCATTCAAGAACACAAAAATGTAGCCTTCCAAGTTGAATGCAAGGTCAGAGCTGGCAGGGAGAACAGGAAGGGGAGGCCGTTATAAGACACTCTCACCGTGGCCTCAGAGCCTGCCTGCTTGTCCTTTAGCTGGTTAGATCTGTGTGTGGCGCTAGTGCCATCTTTTCTGGGGAAACTACACACACACACACACACACACACACACACACACACACACACACACACTAGTAGTGCATTGTTAATGCCTCTGACCCTCCCAGGTGAGGGAGAATGGGACAATTCATCAGGTGACCTCAGTGTAATTACACCTTGCTCAGGACCAGGGACCTGAACTGTCTTAATTGCAAAATCCTTTATTTGCTAGCTGACAGGTTGGTACAATAATTAGCGAACCATGACTGTCCTGAGGGCACACTTTGCCCACCCACCAGAATCTCTGCTTATTATAAGCAGGGCCATCCCCAGGGCACAGCCCGTGTTAGACAGCTGGGGAATGACACCTCCATCTGGTGCCTTGTCTGTCAAAAGGCAAAGCAAGGACCTATGTGCCTACGCAAGCCTTCCAAGGCTCCTTTCTTCCAGGACTTTGAAGCTCCTCAGCAACTCCCAACTAAATAAATAGCATCGACATAAAAACATGAGGGGATATGACCGACGGATGAGGCGGACAACTATAACAGATATATGATGTCACTCACCCACCTGCACTTCCTTCCTACCCCAGACCCAGTCATAACTTATACTCTAAGAGTCAGAAGTCAAGCCTTTCACATACCCTCTTAGGATGAGTACTTCGAGCTTATGAATTTAGTTAACTTGCTAGCTGGTTACTTAGTTAACAAGATTTCACTACATCTGCCCAGGAGGGTCTGCAACTTAGACAATACCCCTTTGTGGTAGATAATACCACAGGCAAGTAACATTGCTTCTCGTGGTTGTGAACTGGTAATTGAATGGATAAGTAAAAAAGAATACAAATCATGTTACTATTTTCCGTGCACAGTAATTCACAGAAAAATGAAACTCAAAGCAGTTGGATACTGAGATTTATGTAACATTTTAGCAAAGGAAAAAAAGGTTTCAATATCTAGAGCCAAACTGTGACCTAGCAGGAAACACACAAGGAAGCAGTGGCAGGGAGAGGTTATTTTAGAGTTGAATTCTGCAGACTTAATCTCAGTGTCAACTGTCTGCGTCCAGCAGAAGTGGCTGCTCTTGCTGGTCATTTCCACAAAGAGAGGCTATACCCAGCTGTCAGGCACAAGGACAGCAAAACCTCCTTGCATCTCGTGGTGCTCAGCTACCTCTAACTTCAGAACAACTCTGATGCAAAGCTGCATGTTTCAGCTAATCGATCTACGTCACTTTGGCAGCTTCCTGTTCATAAATGCTTCCTGTAGAAATTGCTGGAGGGAGCTGAGTCTATGCTACTTCTGTGGGCTACTAGATTTGCAAAAGATTCCACTGAGCAACAGAACTGTTAAAGTCAATTTGTCTATAGGTTTTTCTTTGGGGGCTGGACAGGTAGTTCTATTGGCAAAGCATTTGTCAGACAAACACAAGGACCCTAATTCAACCTCAGAATCCACATTAAAAACCCTGTTGATTGTACTCTTATTGCTGAGAAGGGGAGACAAGTGGATCCCTAAGACTTGCTGGCTAGCCAACCTAAATGAACCAGCAAATTCCAAGTCAGTGAGGAAATCTGTCTCAAGAAATGAAATGGACAACTCCTGAGGAACAATGCTGACCTCTGACTGCACACATACAAGTGAATATACACACACCCCATATGCATGTGAATACATCACATACATACAAAATATTTTAATGAAACAACTAAATTCTAATTTTGAATGAGCAAGAAAAGCCAGGCTTCTAGAGGCATGAGGAAAAGGCACTTCCTGGGAGAGCTTTAGATTGCAGAGTCCTATCTCCTCTAGGGGCCAAGAATGTCCAAGAGTGGCATGTGTGCTCCCTGAAGCATGGCCTGCTCCATTCTTACCCATCCTTCACTGAACCAGTAATGAGAACAAATACAAATGCCTACAAAATAAAGCATATTCAGGGTCAGCCCTTGTGACTGTCATTTGGTCCATTTCTAGACATTCTCTTTCAACATTTCCAGCCATGTGTCTTCCCTGGGTGAATGAGATACAAGAAAGGGAATAGACGTCACTTTTCGACAAAAGTTTTATGAGCCAGTGCAGAAATCCCCATAACCCCATTTCCTTCCTAGATCACCAAGGAAGCCTGAGGTAGGGACCTTGTGGCTGGGTCCCTGGGTTCGGTAAACAGAACCCACTCATAAGCACTGACTGCTGTGGGCTTACTGTCAAGGAAGTGTATAGCTGATGTTTAGAAACAGTGAAATGTTGGGCCTGCTTATTACAGCAGGTGAACCTAGCTCATCCCAACTACATCTGAGGGACACTGGCACAGGGGTTGGCTAACTTCAATAGACAGGAAGTTATGTCTGGAAAGGATTGACCAACAGGCACCAAAAACAGAACACATGGAACAATAGTTGGGTCTGCTCCGGGACCTGAAACAGGATGTAAGATAATAGTGGCGGTTGGCTGATGGTTACGACATGAAGATACTGGTAATGGTCAACCCCAGACAGGACAGCTACAGTCCCCAAAGCAGGATATAAATGACAATGGGTGGTAGCAGGCCAAACTAGCTTGATCAAGTAGAAGTTATTCCAGGAACTTCCTCACCAAGAAGCATGCAGAGTGCTGGTACCCTTTCCTCCAGTAAACTTTTCACCTTTGGGGGTGAAAAACCCCATGCATATTCTTGCAATTCTCTGTATTAAAATTTTTATATGAGTATTTTGCTTGCATGTGTATATGTGTACCATGTGTGTACCTGGTACCTAAAGAGGTCAGAGAGGGCATCGGATCCTCTGGAACTGGAGTTATGGGTAGTTGTGCGCCATCATGTAGGTGTTGGGAACTGCACCTGGGTCCGCTTGGCCACCGGGCTATCTTTCTCTACTTTTGCATCTTATACATCTACTTGTAACAGACTGAATTCTGGATAAATTGGGCATGTCCCACCTTGGGGTAGATACAAGGGAAGTACAGGGAAACGTGGAAGCCATCGATCTGTAGGAGTATAGCCTGATTTCTCACTTGCTCTAATTAAACTGTTAAGTGCTTGATCTGCCATTGTATCCTATTGAGTACTCTTTCTGGAGCACAAGAATGGGCAAAGCTGATGTGGGGGCAGAGGAAACTTCAGTCGGAGGGCAGAAGCTGGTGTCACAGGTGTCCTGTGGCTCAGTGCCCTGAATGTCACTCGTTGGGAAGGTGTCCATCTGGTGCGTGCTTGAGGAGAGGAAAGTCAGGATTGCTACTCCAAGTGTACCTGTGTTAATACCTAGCAACGCTTACTTATAATAGGACATTGTCATTTACAGACTCAAGACCCACACAACTGAGTTACAAAGGAAAAAAATCACCAAAAAAGTCTCATAGTTTAAGTTGTATTGGGCCATTTTGACAGCTACCCTTACCCCCATGGGCCACAGTTAGACATGCCTGCATGTGTTCTCAGAAGCATTTCCAGCCAATGGGGACCCACTTTCTGATGCTCGCAGGGACACATGGGGATGCCACTAACTCAACAGATTTGTCTCTTAGCTGCCCAATCCAGCTGCAGTCAGATGGAAAAGGAAAATCTGTCGGACAGGGCTGCCTACTGTCAAAGACACAGAGAAGCCACCAAACACCAGGGCAATGCCAAGTCTCACCCAGCTGCTATGAAAGCCCCAAGCACGATAGCCAAGACGCTGAGGACGATGTTCAAGGAATATTGCTTCCTGTGGTCAAGAAAGAAGAAAAGAAAGGGGTGGGGAGAAAAAAAAGTTAAAATATGGATTATATGTTTAAGAAAAAAACCTGAAAACAAACTTAGTAACTTTATGGCTAAAACTTAACTTCTAACGTATTCATATAGAGAAGGTGCTGGAAGTGTAAGTCAGGCCAAACTTACTTATTTCTTAAGCTGTTTCCTTAACCTAATCATGGAGTGATTTTTCTGTTCTCCCTGGAAGGGTGTTGGGTGAAATAAAAAAGAGGGTCTTCTGTGCATCTAGTTTGCAGGAGCATCTACGGCACATTCAAAGATTGAGTCCAATAGTAAGGCTTACAACATTGCAACTTAAATTTCACTGCCATTTAATCTTTACTGCAAAATCAAAATTTGCATTTTCATGGGTCAGCCTGGGAAGCCTCATGAGAAAGATCTATATCAACATTTGTAAAATGTAATTTATTCCGACCTCATGTCCCCTTGCTCTTCTGCCTGCCTTCCCCGACGTGGGCAGTTCTTTGTCACTATTTGTCCCCTCCAGTTCAGCACACAGATTCATATCTACTTAAGTGTGGTTGCTATTGCTTTTATAATTTTCTACTACAAGCATGCTATTAGTCTGCTGCAAGAATAAACATTTAAATAGCCCTTATTAATATTTTAGGGAATTGTGGAAACAGTTGACTCCTTTTAAATGAACAAGTAATAGTTTCTTAAGCTGCTGCAAGCAGTAATTCTAATCAGTTACTCAGTAAGAAGACCTCAAGGTGAAAATCTGTTGGGTAGTGCTCGCTTCAGCAGCACATGTACTAACAATGGAATGGTACAGAGAAGATTAGCATGGCCCCTGCGCAAGGATGACACGCAAATTTGTGAAGCGTTCCATATACAAAAGAAAGAAAGAGAGAGAGAGAGAGAGAGAGAGAGAGAGAGAGAGAGAGAGAGAATATCTGTGGATAAAAATAACACAGAGGGACTGGGGAGATGGCTCAGTGGGTAAAGTCTTGTCAAACAAGCGTCAAGCCTGACAATCTGAGTTCAGAAGTCCAGGAATCGTGAAAATCTAGGCAGAATAGCACAAGCCTAGGTGGCAGAGACAGGCAGATCCGGGAGCTTGCTGGCCAGCCAACCTCGTCAGTAGGTGAACTCCAGGGCCAGTGAGAGATCCTGTCTCAAACAATAGCCAAGAACAACAGAAAAAAATACAGGACATCAACCCATGTCTTCCACACGCACACACATAGCTTCGCACACCCACATGCCATATATGTGAATATACCACGTACTCACACAAATAAACACAGTGTGTCAGAAACACAATGAAAAAGGAAAAGCAGACTCACCCGAGTATGACAGCTTCCAGCAGTAAAGTCAGTGGAATTGTGAATTTCCTGAGCACAGTGAACATCGGTAAGCTGTCAGAAAAGACCCAAACCTAACGTCAGACACACAATGCCAGTTGCAATTTTTACACACAGTAAACATTTTAAACACAGTAAACATTTTAAATTAAGGTCATTTTCCAAATTAAATATAATGAGTTAACATTCATTGTAATATTTACCATTAACAAATCATATTAAGTCATAAAACAGGGGTTGAATAATTTCCTGCCACCTTAGCAAACTGATTCAACACAAAATCTGTCAAATCTTATCTGGCTTTCTTTTTCCTGCAGAAACTGGCAAGTTAATTCCAAAATAAATATAGAAATTCAAAAGCCCTAGAAAGCCAAAACCATGTTGAAGGATAACAAAGTCAAGGGACTGGAGAGATGGCTCAGCGGTTAAGAGCACTGGCTGCTCTTGCAGAGACACAATTTCAGTCCCCACCACCCACATGGAAGCTCACAGCCACCTGTAACTCCAGTTCCAGGGGATCTGACACTCTCTTTTGTTCTTCATGGGTACTTGCACTCACACACACAAACTCATGCACAGGCACACACGTATACACATAATTAAAAACAAAATCAATTATTTTAATATATATTTTAAGAGATAACCAAGTTAGGGGGCTGGTGAGACAGCTTGGCTGGTAAAGACACCCTCTGCTAAGCCTAATAACCTGAGTTTAATCTCATGACACAAATTAGCCAAAGAAGAGAACCAGTTGTCTTCCAACCTCCATGTGCAGAGAGAGAGAGGAGAAAGAGAGAGAGAGAGATTTTTTTGAATGTTTTAAAAAGAAAATTAGCAAAGTAGGTGCACTCACATTTCCCAACTTCAAGATTTACTACAAAGCTACAGAAACCAAGACTACCTATTACTGGTTTAATAATATATATGTAATTAATGGAATAGAATTGAAGAACAGAAAGTAAAGGCTTGCAATTATCTTGTTTTCTTTTATTTTCTTTGTTGCATACCCATCCCTATAATCTATTTCAGAAGCTCCATTCCCCCAAGCAGGAACTTAGAACTGCTCAACAGCAGTTGCTTATCCCTTAGCTCCAAGCTCCTGGTTATCCTGGGCCCCATCTTTGTAAACTTGCCTGCTCTAGACATGTGAAGCAGACAAATTCAGTCCAGGCTGGCACAGAACTTGTGGTCTCCTGCCTCTGCCTCCTAAATAGTACAATTACAGGCATGCAACACCTCTCCAAGATCAATAGATTGATTTTACCAAGGGTTGTAAGATAACACAATGGAAGAAAGAAATACCTTTCCAAAGGATGGTGTTAGGATTTCTATAACTCCCATGAACAGAATGAAACTGAATTCCTACACACATCATACAACATACACAGAGAGGGAGACATACACACAGGACATCAACCTTATACATTTATTATCTGACATAAAGTATAACAAGGACTTAAGTGTAGAAACTAAAACCGTATAAGAAAGAATGCTCATGCCGGGCGGTGGTGGCGCACACCTTTAACCCCAGCACTCGGGAGGCAGAGACAGGCAGATCTTTGTGAGTTCGAGACCAGCCTGGTCTACAAGAGCTAGTTCCAGCGCAGGCTCCAAAGCCACGGAGAAACCCTGTCTCGAAAAACCAAAAAAAAAAGAAAGAAAGAAAAAAAGAAAGAAAGAATGCTCATGACCCTGGATCAAGCAAGCCTTCTCAGATATAATACTAACAACATAGTCAGCAAAAGAAAACATGGGCTAGGAATGTAGCTCAGTGCTCAGTGGTAGAGCACCTCTGTAGCAAATACAAGGCCATAAGTTCAAGCCCCAGAACTACAAAAATAAAAACAATATAGAAACAATATCTAAAATAGAAATAATTAAAATTTAAAACCTTGATATTTTATGTTTGTCAATAGGATGCACACATAAATGGACTATAATTCAACTTTTAAAAGAAATGGAAGTCAGATGCACTCAACAATAGATGAACTCTGAAAACACCATGCGATAGAAGTAATCCAGATCCTCATCCCCCAAAAATGGACAATTGTTTGTATTTACCTAGAGAAGGCAAAGCTACAGGTGCAGAACATAAAGCAGAGATCACCAGTAGCTGGGGGCTAAGGAGATGGCTCAGTGGGTAAGAGAGCCCTTAATGTACTAGCGTGAGGACCTGGCATCTACATATGAAGTTAAGCATGACTATATGTGCCCGTAACTCCAGTATTGGGAGGGAGTGCCCCGTAGATGCCAGAAGCTTGCTAGTTAACTAGCCTCACCAACAAGGTGAGCTTCCAATTCAGTGAGAGACCCTGGCTCTAGGGAATAAGATGGAGAGTGACAGAGGAAACCCAACATCCCCTCTGGCCTCCTCGTGGGCACACATACCACATGCAAGTTCACACGCATGCAACACATAAGAGAGGGATGGAGAGGGAAAGAGAAAGGGAGAGACTGAGAGACTGTGGGCAGAGACTGCTTGTTCCTTCCCACCTTCCCAGACCCAAAACAATCACACAGAAACTATATTAATTACAGCACTGTTTGGCCAATAGCTTAAGTGTATTTCTAGCTAGCTCTTACATCTTAAATTAACACATTTCTATTATTTTGTATTTTACCACAAGGTTCATGATTTACCAGTAAGGTTCTCTGGCATCTGTCTCCTCTGGCAGGTACATGGCATCTCTCTAACTCCGCCTACTCTTTCTATATATATATTCTTCCAGCCTGGCTACATTCTGCCTTGCTATAGGCCAAAGCAGCTTCTTATATTAACCAATGGTAGTAAAACATATTCACAGCATACAGAGGGGAATCCCACATCAAGAGACTGAGAAATTGAGACCATCAATAGCTAAAGGCTAAGAGGATTATTGTTTAGTGGATTCAGAGTTTCTGTTTGAGATGATGAAAAAGATTCTGAAATAAATAATAGTGGTGGCTACACTGTACACATACTTTTTTAGAGATAGAGTCTAGCCTCAAACTCATTATGTAGCAAGTCTGGCCTTGAAGGCTCAGCAATCATGCGTCAGCCTCCCAAATGCTGGGATTGCACATGGATGTAAATATAATTAATGCACTTGAATTGTACACTTAAAACAGATACAGTGATAAGCTTTGTATTGTGTATACTTTATTTAAATTAGAAAGACTTTAAAATTTTGGTGTTTCAAAGTACATTGTCTAGAAAATAAAAAGGAGGAGCTAGAAGATGGTGTAGGAGGTCCTTCTGTCTCTGTGTTGCTTTCATTCTTTAATAAAGGAACTGCTTTGGGCCTATAGGAGAGCTGTAGGGGAACAGAGCTAGGTGGGGAAAACTAAACGGAATGCTGGGAAGAAGAGGCAGAGAGACACCATGGAGCTGCCAGAGTCAGACATGCCGAATCTTTGCCGGTAAGCCACTGCCATGTGGCGATATACAGATTAATAGAAATGGGTTAAATTAATATAAGAGTTAGCCAATAAGAAGCTAGAGCTAATGGGCCAAGCAGCATTTTAATTAATACAGTTTCTGTGTGGTTATTTCAGTTCTGGGTGACTGGGATGAACAAACAGCCCCCTCCCTGCAACAAGAAAATGGTTCAGTAGGTAGAGTGTCCGCCATAAAAACATGAGGTTCCCCAGGTATGAGCATCTATAAATGTAGCACTAGGGACAGGGACAGGAGGATCCCTGGGACTTGCTCGCCAGCTGGCCTGGCCAATCAGTGACCTGTACACTCAGGGAAAGACCCTATCTCCAAAAATAAGATGAAGAGCGATAGAGGAAAACACATCTCTCCTGTGTAGAGTTCTTTCCCTGCTGTTATGAAAAAGACCTTTAAAAAAGCAACTTAAGAAAGGAGGGGTTGATTCTGGCTCACAGTTCAAGAGCACAGTCCATCATGGTGGGAAGAGAGTGGCAGATCATATGATCATCAGGCAGCAGAACAAGGAATGCTGGTATTCACCTCGGCTTCCCCAGGCACAGTGTCTAGGACCCCAGGCCAGGGAACGGCAACCTAACCAGCACCATTCCCCAGCCACTCTCAGACTGTCTTAGCCCAGACAGCACCCAAGGCTTGTAGCTTACATTAGTCAGGTTGACGATCAACACCCCTCACAACTCCCATCCACCCCTGCATACACGCACACACACACCATCCATCAGCTTCCCCTCACAACTCCCATCCACCCCTGCACAGACACACACACACATCATCGATCAGTTTGCACATGAGTCTTGTTTCTTTAGATTTCAGATCACAGTTTCTGGTTAGTAGTTTGATAGTGTGACCTTTCTATAAATGATCTTCATTTTCCACAGGAGCTTTTAATAAGATTTATCAAAGCATGGTGAAATAAACACAGATGCAAACTCGTCAAGTAAAGTCTATACCTACACTTATTGTCTGTTATTCATTTTTTTCCTTACCCCAAACGTGATCTATGCCAAGTCTGACAGGATATTCCTGTTTCTATACAACTACGATGAAAAGTTACCTTGGTCATATGCGTATAAACAAACCCACCCCAGACAATCACATCTTCTCTACCTGACAAACACGAGCCTCATATTTATGTTGAGACATGACCATCAAGAAAAGCATAAGCTTTTTAAACATTCCTAAAGACATTTCTAATTAAACTCAAAACTATACTCTTTCTCAAATTGTTAAATACTACTGTTTCCCACGTGATACCTGCGATGGCAGATCTTGCTGTCAAACTGACCACCTGGGAAGAGGGACTGTGAGAGAGGAACTGCCCCCGTCAGAATGGCCTTGTGGGGAATGGCTGTGTGGCATTTTCGTGACTGTTGATTGGTGTAGGACCCAGTCCAGCATGGGCAGTGCTATGCCCAGGAAGAAAACAAGCCAGAGGAAGTGTGTGAGTCCCTGTTCCAGTTCCTGCCCTGCCTTCCCTCAACAGAAGGTAACCTGGAAGCTAAAATAAACCCTTTCCTGCCCACGCTGGTTTTGGCCATAGTGTTTATCACAGAAACAGAGAGCAAACTAGGGCACCACCCAAGCAAAATCTAGAAAAACAAACTCAGCGTTTGCACCACCAGAAGTGATGGATATAACCCCCTCCCCACTGTCACCTTGAACTGTACCTTAATTTACTTGTGCTTGATAAGCCACTTATATGGTTTCCAACGTAGAGAAGCGGCAGGGGAAAGAGCTTCAATAAAAGGAAAAAGATGCCATTAGAACTTCATTTGCATGTTTTCTGTATGTATGATGTATGTATGTGTGTTAGGTGTGTGAGAGTTCTTAGACAGCAAGAGACAGATGGGTGGCCATCTCCCGCCTGCACTGACCACCCTCATAACTAACACAGTCCTTGTGTCCGCAAGGAAAGAAGGGCCTCAAGTCAGAACTTCTTGGCCAAGCCTTGCCAAGACTCCTCAATCAGTATGAGAGACAATAAAAAGATTACTGTTTTGAGCCATTACATTATACAGCAAAGAGTAAATGGCATGTCCCCAAAAGCCCACAGAACCCTGCTTCATGATGAAATACTTAAGCCCTTACTTTGAGACCAAAGATGCCATTTCTATCAACATGAACTACACAGCAAAGAAGGTAAAAGACATGAAAATTAGGTTCTTGGGGAGTAATTTTGACTGGATAACTTGAACCTTCATACAAAAGAAAGACCAAAAAAAAACCCAAAAATCGTGGCTAATAAAGCATCATCAACGCTCCTTATTGTACACTATGAACTGAAGTTCCCAAAAGGGTTGGGGAAGGTAGGCAGATGGAGATGGAGGGAGATGAGAGAGGAAGAGAGAAGCTTCACTTGTGTGGAAGATTCTAGAAGGACAAATAGGGAAACTTCAAAATTATGGAGAATTAAAATGCTAGAGACAAATTATCTTGGGCTATATTTAGTCCCTTTGAAAGCCATCTACCTCCCAGCCCTGTATCTGACCTAATATTCTATGATTATCAACTGTAAATATATATGAAGAAGCTATTCAAGGGCCTCACCCTTAAGAAACACCAGTTAAACCTCTTAATCCAAACACTACCGTTGGCTACTTCGTATCATCCATCAAAGGATCACTCTAAGAATTTAATGTGTGTCTCAAGCCTGGCCCCTACAGCTAGTTGTTAAAAATCACTTCCACTCCATATTCCCAGTAGGAAGACAGCTCTTTCAATGCAGCTTCCATGTGTACTTCTACATATATCCAATTTATCAAATTGTATTCTTTACTCATAGCTTTTATCAGGTTAAAGTGAAAATAAAGCCGGGAGTGTCATCAAACACCTTCAGTCCCA
>JAQHUG010000507.1:436578-448328 GCA_028555095.1 Dicrostonyx torquatus | reverse complement strand
AATGGTTATTTGAGACTAGATGATCAACCCATATGAACAGATGATCACAAGTCCAGACTGTAATCTGTGGGACACTTTTGTTTGTTTTGCTTGGGGCTGGCTGGAGATGTTAAGGGAGAAAAGTCTTGGGCTGCTTCCCTGCACTGTCTAAAACAGGTGTGGTGTTATGCAGCGGAGGTGGGGACAGGAAAACTACGAGGGAGTCCCAAAGTTAGCCCGGGATGCACGAAAACCTGTTTCAAAAACACCACAAAGATTAAAAAAGTAATAATATGCTCAAAATACACGTTTATGACGCTGCACACCTGAAATGTCAACACTAAGAAGGCTCAGTCATGAGGATTTGAGCTCAAGGCCAGCGTGAGCGACCTGATGAATGCTTGTCTCAAAATTAAGTTTTCTCAGTTGGTGTATTTATTTAAAGCCTGCCGGCTTTCCCTTTCCAAGTTCAGCTGGTGTGTGCTGTGCCCTGACTGCAAGTGGACTTTGTTGTGTGGTGACTTAGTGAAGGCAAACCAGAGACGGTTCCAGGCCCCGGCCACCCTGCGTCCCGCATAACCAGCCTCACCCGTAGGTGGTCAGCAGAGCCTTGTTGACCAGCACGATGAGAAAGGAGCATGTCCCGTAGAAGAGCGCCGACAGCAGTCTGGCCAGGCGAGAGGGCAGGCGCGCCGCGTCAGGCTCCTCCATCTCCGCCAGCCGCCGCCCCGCCGCCACTCAGCCCGCGGTCCCCGCCCCTAGCCGCCCGGGAAGAGGGTGCGGCAGGAACAGGAGGAGCCGGGGCGCGAACCCCGATCACGGCCCGTGCCCCTAGTGAGCTCTCGCCTCGCAGGCGCCCATCGGCTGAAAAGCCGGCCCTAGCCCGTGGTCCTGCAGACCGCCCTCAGGCCACACCTCCAGCAAGGCTGAGATTTGCTTCCGCTTTTTTTTGGGGGGGGAGGGGGTTGGTTTAAAAAAAGAAAGTATAATTTACATCCTACAGGACGCGTCTTAGTTGTTAATTTGACAAATGAATACACCCAAGTACACACGAAAATCCAAGTTCAACATCCCCATAAAGGGTGAGAGTTCCCCTAGGCCCTCCCGGACGGAGCTCTGGAACTCTCTCTGCTGTGGCACTGCCTTAGACCTTCTTTCGGATGGTTAGGTGTTTGGAAGCAGCCCCAACTACTGCCGAATTACACATCGGTCCATCTGCCAATGATGGAATGAAGGTCGCTCCCAATGCACAATTCTAAAAACACTTCTAGGCACAAGCGCTTGTGTGGAGCGCTTCTGTTTCCTGTTCATAAATGCCTACGACTGGAGCGGCAGAGCAGGGGGAGTCACGTATTGGGCTTCTCTTCTGGAGGCTTCAGGCCTCCCTCACCCAGAGTCCACTTCTCCCTAGAACAGCAGTGCGGCAGCACTGGTTCTTGGGAATCAAGGCTGGGAACTGCAGAACGGCTGTAGTGTTATTTACAATGAAGTGTCCCATATTCTTAATTCCAATATATTTTAAAAATCTGAAATTTTAGCCTTTTAGAAATGCTTAAGATTCCTTTTTTTTTTATAAGATTCCTTTTTAAATAAAGCTGAAATCCAACTGTAGAAAGGCACAAACTGTCTGCCAACAGCTGGATTAGAAACCGAGTGGAACTTTTGGGAAGTGGTCTACCTCTGAAAATTTTGGCTAATTACCCCAAGGCTGGGGGGTGGGAAGGGTGCAAGGTTTTAAAATCTTTATGGCGAGAGGAGCAGGGGTTGGGGCCTCTAGTTGTTCTTATTGAGAACCCAGGCTGTTCTAGCACGTAGACACTTGTTTATAATCCCAGATCCATGCAGATCCGAGCCTCCGGCCTGGGCAGATATACAGAAACATAGCCAGAATTAACAATAAAACAAATCATAAAAGAAAACTCTGACTATGGTCACTTGGGCTGATTTCCTCCAAAAGATCTGGTCACTCTCCAAATACTTTGCAAAACAGTATTTTAAAGTCACATTTAGAGCGTTATTAATCCCATCCCGTCCCCCACCCCCACACACAAAAGGGCAGGCTCACTACCTTCCCTATTACTCTTTAAGGCCTTAGGATAGGGCTGGCAATAATTAATACTTAACTACACTAGAGCCTTTGAGATAGCAAAGATAAAAAACGCTTGCCTGATGACCCAAGTCTGGTCCTCAGAACCTACATGTTAGAGAGAGCCAATTCCAAGTTATCCCCTGGCCTCCACACATAAGCCCAGAGCAATGCACCTCCCCCACCCACCCACTGACCCATCATTTGCTTTCCTAAAAATTAACTACACCAATAAAGTTGAATGAAAAGTTAAAAAGGAGATGGCTTCCCTAGGTATGGTGGAAGAGCTGTATTGTAGATAAATGGGAAAATACAGTCAGAGGCATCTGGAGGAGTCCAGGCCGTGTGAGGAGAGTGGAGAAGGAAGAGGAGACAGGAGACCAAGAGAGCAAAGGGCAAAAGAACCAGCATGACTAAAATGGCTCATTATATAGGGAAAAGCAGCTGGTGGAAGTGAAGTGATATTTTGTTTGTGTTTTAACAAATTAAGCTTGCCTGAAGATCAGAGTGCAGAGCTAAGTCAGTCACTGGAGGCCAGGGAGTGGTGACACACAACTTAGGTCCCAGGAGGGAGACAGAGGCAGAGCTGTTAGTTCAAAGCCACCCTGGGCTATTCCCTCTAAAAGAGAAACAAAGGTGATCTCAGCAGTTGAGATCCCACACCTTTAATCCAGCACGAGGGAGATGGAGACAGGATTGATATGGCTGGGCAGAGAGAGGAATATAAAGTGGGAGGAGACAGGAGCTCAGTGCGGCCTGAGGACAGAATTGTCCCTGTAGTCTCTCTAGTGGCTGGCTGCACGGCTTCTCTGATCTTCCAGCTTCCACTCCCTAATATCTGACTCCTGGTTTTTATCATTAAGAACAGTTAGAATTTGTGCTACAGGGAAAGGCAGCCCAGCCCCTGGGTAGGGAGAGTTCAGGGGTGTGCCTGCCAGGAGGACCTGTAACTCTAACAGGTGGGGACTTAGGGATGCTGGAAGAACCTGGTGAGAGTCCACCTTGATATGTTAAAAGCACCTTGGTCAGCCATTTGTCCCAGGTTTGAGACCCAACATCTTATGTATGCCCACACATACATGTATAGAGATGTACCCACTCATCCCAGCACATGTGGAAGCTAGAGGTTGACACTGGGGTTTTTTGTGTGTATGTGTGTGGTTGTTGGTTTTAGAGACAGGGTTTCTCTGTGTAGTCTTTGCTGGAAATCCATCTGTAGACCAAGCTGGTCTTGAACTCAGATCCGCCTGCCTCTGCCCCCCAAATGCTGGAATTAAAGGTGTGTACCACCACTTCTGGGCAGAATGCTGGGATCTTCCTTCAATCTCTCCTTGACCTATTTTAGCAGAAACGGGAGCCTGCCATTTCGGGTAGGTTGGCTGATAGGCAAGGGAGCCCCTGTGGTGCACTGGAGTTGGAGGCCTCACCACCCTGCCCAGCTTTTCCGTGGGTGCTGGGGATCAAACTTCCAGTCCTCATGTTTGTGCAGCATGCACTTGGCCATCTCCCCAGCCCCAGCATAATCTTAGCACTGTGATAATCAATGAGGTGAGGAAATTAACATCCACAAACCAAGCCAATATTGATACGGTAATAAGCTTTTAATCCCAGCATTCAACAGGCACAGGCACACAGATCCACAGAGTGAAATCCACATCAGCCAAGGCTACAAAGTGAGACCCTGTCTCAAACCAGTTTTAAAGAAACAGTAATTTGGCCAGGCAGTGGTGGTGCACACCTTTAATCCCAGCACTCGGGAGGTATATATATATATATATATATATAAGCTTAAGGCTGAATATATGATTTAGTTCATTGGTAGGATGTTTGCCTAGTTTTTGAGGCCATGAACCTTAGAAAAGCTATCTGAGAGAGGTAAGGTAACAGATGTCAGGTTATGAGTTGTTTCTACTTTTTTAGGATTTGTTTTTATCAGTTATTTTATTTTTGATAGAGAAATAAATTATAAAAGCTGCAAGAATGACCCATGTCCTTTAAGCTTTAAATTAAAATAAAATTTTATTCAAAGCATCTTTTAAAATTACAGCATGTTTATTAATATGCTGTTAACTCTGCCAAACTACAACTTAGCCATATGAAGCATAAAACACTTCAAAAATCTGAAGGTAACCACATTTTTAAAACAAAAAGCAGTCATAACACACCTCAAATTTTAGATGTCAATGTATTTTGTCCAAGTACATAGCATATATATACCCTTTAAAACATGGCCAATGGTAAACAGTTGGAATAATTTCTTAAACTGTCCAATCATACAAATAAAATATACTTGGGAACATAACTACATGGGTGACCAAGTCAGCTGGAGAAACAAAGCCCTTTTATCATCTGTGAATTGGCTAACTGCATTTTTCAAACTGTACTGCTGTCCTTAAGGTGAGCTGATCAGATTCTAAACTTCCCAATACTGATGAGTGCTGCACTTTGATCCATATACTCCCATTCATCTGAGGGAAAGCTCTAGAGACAATGTTGAACCCCAAACCAAGAAAATTCAGATGCTATGGTCTCTTACCAAACTTATAAGTGCTCCAAGTTAAAATTCTACATACCAGACTACAAATAAAATTCTTAGACCATTACAAATATAAATTCTGTCATTACAAAAAGCCCCTAAAGATCTGCAATTGACTGTACAGAGGACCCCATTTTTAAAGTATGTCCTCGTCACACACATTATTGTCACTACCACTTCAGTCCCACACCAGTGCTACCTCCCCTCCTCCCCAGGCCACACAACCTAACTACCAGTGTACTACAACCACCGGGATTTCTGATAACAAAGCCTCATTCTCAATAGTGTGTAATCTAAATTTGTCGGGTGCTCTCTCAACTCAGAGAAAAGGCACTGAGGAGCCTATCTTCCCGGTTACTTTGAAGTCTTCAGTTAAGGGGTCTATAAATCACCGTGTTCTGTATCTAATTTCATTCCCCTCTGAACAAAAGCTCAAGTGACAGAGATTTCTGACTCCATAAAAGAGGTGGCTGCCCAGCCCTGGGATTCTGTTCATTCCTAAATATACAATGTGTGTTCAGTAACTTCATGTATTTGGAGAAAATGGTTTTGATCCACCAGACAACACATTTACAGTTAAAACTATCTGAGAAGCCTGCACACTTGAGTAGCTAATATTTACTCAAGTGTTTAACTGATAGCTCAATTTAGTGAACAAAAATAGCTTGGCATGTTATTCTGAAGTGAAGCAGAAAGGTGGAAATATGCACTGAAAATATAAATATGGAGGCTCCCATTCGCTAATAATGCTAAACAAGCAGTACAATTAAAATTTAGTGTTTACTATCAAAAGACCTAAAACATTTCACTACAAAACAACCCTGCAGATGTCCCTTTTATTAATATAAACACAAGTGCCAATCTCATTACAGGGCCCTTAAAGATCTCACTGGTGTACACACACACACACACACACGCACACACGCACGCACGCACGCACGCACGCACGCACGCACGCACTCGCACGCACCAGTTGCTGGGTTACCTAGACTTTGCAAGATTAATCACTCAGGCCCAGCAGCTGAGCAATGTGCAAAAGTCCCCAGGCAACAAGCTGGGTGAGGAGCGCTTTCTAGGCATCAGCATTACAGTGAGTTAAAAAGCCCAGAAAGATGGGATAAGACTCATTTTTCACCAATTTAAAAAACTCTCAACTACTACCCCTTACCAAGATCCTCAAATACCTATTTTCTTCCAAGTCTATAACTTATAGCATCTTTACAAATAGTTGGCCTCCCATTTCTCTAGCCTTAATAGGCATTCGATTTTACAATTTAAAAATATGTATTTTATACATATGTCTCACACTGCCCTGCTTCAGTGTTTACAGTACTGTCACACATACTAAAACTGTTTAAAATGATCTTATAAATAATCTATTTCAACCTTCTTTGGCTATTTGTACCAATCTGTTTTTTCATACAAATGTCTTATTCACAAAGTGCTTCTTGTGAGAACTGCTTTCAATGAATGCATTAAACTTGCAAAACCTAGCTTCCCACAACACGTAGCTTCTACCCTGTAACTGCAGTCCATATTTACAAAATATTTTAAACTTTACATCAAATCCATTTCTGTATAAAAAAAGTGCAATTCTCTCTCACCCCATGTCTGAGGCAACAACATTCTTCATAAGTTTCTACAGAATAGCAGCCTATGATAAGCAAATAAGGTGCTTAGCTTATGCCCAAGGATCTACTTTGTAAGTATGCTGGGCAGTACTTTTGTACAGTGAAAAGTCAGTGTCGGGGCTACTGGCGGAGCGGCGCCCCTGTCAGGTTGGCCAGCTCAATGAGTGCCAGGGCCCCATGCAGCCGCTCTCGTTGCTCCTGCAGTCGGCGCTGGGCGCCGCTCTTCTCATCGTCCTCTCCGTCAGACTGGAGGTACTCCAGCGGGTCCTGCTGCTCCTGATCAGCCTTCGGAACTAGCTTGCCTTTCAGGGTGGGTGTGCGCTGCTCTCTCATCTCCCAGTACCTGTGTGAAAGGCAGGCAGATTGTTTATATGGTAGATAACAGGTTGTCAAATATTTTCTTAGTCGGGCAGTTCACAACCATCTCTACCTCCAGTTCCAGGGAATCTGATGCCCTTTTCAGGCTCCCATGAACTCCTGCACAAACATACATACAGGCGCACACACACAAAACAAATACTTCTTTAAAAAGTAGTTCTCAAAAGATGAAGCAAAAACAGTAAACATATAAAAAAAATTCAACATCCTTAACTATCAGGAAAATTAAAATTACACCGAGATCCTATCTTGCCTCAATCAGACTATTACATACTGATAGGAATAGAAATAGCTCAGCCACTTCAGCTGTCCCATAAGAGACATGCATGTAGGCTTACTCCAGCACTATTCACAGTAGCCACGTTATGGATCAGCCTAGGTTTGAGTAGATGAACAAATGAAGAAAATGTATATACACATTGTCAGAACACAGTTTAAGAACGGAGCACCGTGAGGAGGTTCTGAGCACTCAATGCTGCCCCTGTGCACTTTCCTCATGTGGCTCCTTGCAGCCCTCAGGTATTTGATGCTCTAAATAAGTTGTCTATTGCATGAGACTGTAGTCGGCCTCATCTGTCAGCTCCATTCTCCCAGGTTCCACCACCTTTACAACAGTAATATCATATATAATGGATTTTATTCAGCCATAAAGAACAAAACTATGTAAACATAGAAAGACAAATATCATGTTTTCGCTCATTGGATCTCAGATTAGTCTCATAAATCATTTATCTGTAAAGTAGAAACAAGAATGTCCAAGGGAATGAAGGTCACTAGAAGAAAAGGATATTAGAGGGATTACTGTGCTCAAAGGACCTGATAGACTTTTATGTATTTAATGAAGTCTATTACAATATCCAATGAACATATATTAAAAATGGAATGTTAAAGTGGTTCTTTATTTAGAGGTAGTGCATGGAAGACCCATTTTCACAGGTACATGAAATCCCTCAGGCATCTGTAATCAACCCTTGCTGTCTCAGCCTCATACCCCGTTCTCTAATCATGTGTTCGCCATCACACCATGTGGTGCCCTGGGTCTGTAGCACAGCTCAGAGGTAGAACATTTCCATAACATATATATCAAGACCCTGAGTTCAATCCCCAACACCAGAAAACAAACAAACAACCCCCCCACCTCTATGATTATATATGAATGAGCCTTAGAAACCAAACCACCTATCTTATTTTCTAACCCCAGAGATCTAACTGCCTCTGCCTCACAAGTGCTGGGATTAAAGACATGTGCCACCACTGCTCAGCTTTTTTGAGGGGGTGGGGGGCAAGACAATGGTTAACTTTTGGCAGGATTAAACATTAAACCTATGAAATATGACCAACAGCAGTGCATGGTGGCCCATGTCTTTAATCCCAGTACTTGTAAAGCAGAGGCAGGTGGATCTGTCAGTTCAAGGCCAGCCTAGTCTACAGAGCAAGTTTCAGGATGAGCAGAACAGCTATAGAAGAGAGTCCTCCAGTCAAGAGCTCAGAGGCCCCAAACAACAGCCGCACGATTGCTAACAAACATCGGCCCACTGTGGCATGGCTGCAGGAGGCAGAGCCATAAGCAGCACTACCGAGAATCTGTAGGGATGTTTGCAACAGACAAGTCTTTAAGTCAAATATCCTAAGAGAAAGATTTTTATACTGACCTCCTTGTTGCCATGTCTTGCAGATTCGTGAGTGTTCCACTTTTCAACAGTGAAACAAAGAAAATGGGACACTCTGTTCTTGAGGCACACAACTGTTATATTTCATGTCTATCACACATAGATTCCAAGAACCATTAACAACTCTATAGGAAATTAAGGGTTATCTGAACTATTTTATAAAGTATGTATAAAAGTAATTTATTTAAAATGAGAGGAAAATTCTCAAAATTTAACATGAACCCAAGCCCCAAAGGCATCTTTCTGGGAGACAACACACAACAGCAGCCTTACTTTGCCAGCCACTCGGCAGCAGCTTTGTTGTCTGCAGACTGATGCTTGCTGAGTGTATCCGTCAGCTCTTCTCTCTTCAGCCTGGCATAGGGGTGCTTTGGACAGTGGCGGTTTGCATGGGTGAATCTGCTTAGGCAGCCTTTAAAACACAGAAGAAATGCTCACTAGAAACTGCACATTCAGGCATACTAAGCATGCTCAGCTTCAATACATTCTATAACCAAACAAACTTTTATAGTCACATCCAATGTCCTCCTCTGACCGCTGTAGGCACCAAGAACACATACAGTACACATATATGCATGCAGATAAACATACACTCATAAAATAAAATAAAGCTTCATAAGATAAAAAGCTTTCTACCATGTCAGCTGTGGCTTTGCACACCTTTGATTCCAGCACTCAGGAGACAGAGGCAGATGGATTTCTTTGAGTTTGAAGCCAGCTTGGTCTACGTAGTGAATTCTAGGCCCTGTAATGCTACACGTGAGACCCTGTCTCAGAAAGAAAAAAACAGTTTCCTCTCATATGTGGAAACTAAAAATAAATACCCTGTAAACATTTATTTTTTTATTTTTATTTTTTTTGTTTTTTGAAACAGGGTTTCTCTGTAGCTTTGGAGCCTATCCCTGAACTAGCTCTTGTAGCCCAGGCTGGTCTCGAACTCACAAAGATCTGCCTGCCTCTGCCTCCCGAGTGCTGGGATTATAGGCGTGTGCCACCACCACCCGGCTCCCTGTAAACATTTATAAGATTAAGATTTAGACAATTTATCAAGAAAACTACCAAAAAAAAAAAAGTACAGAACTATACTGAAATATAACTGAAAATGCACTTTTTAAATGTTTTTTTTTGGACACTGTGATTTAAAAAATAACACTTCAAGGGCCAGCAAGATGGCTCAATGGGTAAAGGCACTTGGAGCCAAGCCTGATAACCTAAGTTTGATCCCTAGAATCCAAGTAGTCTCCCGACCACACACACAAGTAGATGGATGTAAAAATAGATCACTTTAGAAAAGATATATATATAATGGGACTGGAGAGGTGGCTGTCTTCCAGAGGTCCTGAGTTCAATTCCCAGCAACAACATGGCAGTTCTCAATCATCTATGATGGGGTCTGATGCCCTCTTGTGGCATGTAGGCATGCATGCAGATAGAGCACTCATGCTTATAAAATACATACTTAAATAAAAATTTAAAAAGAAAAAGAAGATATATCTACTCCAGTTAATACAGTACCTGTCTTGCATTGTGCAAAGACCTGAGCTTAATCCATAGCATGGGGGTAGGTTTATGTTTTATAAAAGCTTTTCAACAATTCTCTCTTCTCAAAAAATCTAAGTAAAACTGACAGTTGGTTACTAAAAATCTAAGTAAACCTTACTCTAACTACTCCTAGAATATCACTTCTAACACCATACCATTTTCTGAACAGACAAAAGGCTTCTCTCCGGTGTGAAGACGTTGGTGTGTTTTGAGCTGTCCGCTCTGAACAAAGGCTTTTCCACAGTCAGGATAGTCACACAGATATGGTCTCTCACCTAAGAACAGACATCACATCAGACTTGAGGCAGAAAGGCAAGAGGAGAAAGGAACAGGAGGAAAATTCTCCTTACAGGGGACAGAACTCCAGTGAGCAATGCCACACACATGACAGCCATAAAGGCAGGGGACACAGAGTGGCACCAGGGCAGCCTTCTACAAGAGCACACTACTTGAGGATTTACAAACCCAGGATCTAGTCCTTGATAGCAGCATCTTCAGCTTCTGTATACTTTTCTCCTTAACACTCCAGCTATGATCTCTTTCTTGATTTATACACTATTTCCAACTCTGCTATCTGTGGCTATTTCCTGGGTCTCGCTCACCAGAGGGGATGCTCTAATAGCCTGCCAGCGGATCTCCAGCCTCCTTCATCCACTGTGCCTCAAGCTGGATGCACCAGCACAGAACACTGCTTTTGTGTTTGTAGTATCAGTAATTCCTCAGACCATCCCAAGCCCTGCTGAGCTCCTTGGACAGCTGAAAGTTGCCTGCTGATTTTTAAGCGGTTCCTAATAACGTCACCAAATTCATTAGCTACTTGGAGAAGGGTCTTTATTTTCCTCCAGAAGAGACATCCCAGCCAGGAGACAATGCCTTTTTATCTGTTTCTTATCCTTAAAAACACTGGTGATGGTGGAGCACACCTTTAAATCCCATCACTCAGGAAGCAGAGGCCAGCCTGGTCTACAGAGCTAGTTCCAGGAAACCAAGGCTATAAAAAGAAACTCTGTCTCAAAAAACAAACATAAACAAACAAACAAGCAAACCCACACCATCTTCCCTGCCCTTTCAAATCCTCAGGCAGGCTCTCAGCAGGACTTTGTACCCCTCATGAAGTGCCCTGTGGTGTTTATTTACCACAGGAGTCTCCTGCAGAAATTCTCTTACTTTCTGCTTCATTTAAATTTCTACATACAACATAATGACAAACTAGATAAGACGCTAAAAAATATCAACTGTAATTAATGTATTACTTCTTGCAAATGACAAACTTTAACCAATTACAAGTCTTTCAATATGACTCAAAACAGTGACACATCCCTTAACATTACATTACTTATAGACACATTTACAGTCATGATAGCTATATATGCAACCAGGCAGTGGTGGCGCACGCATTTAATCCCAGCAGTCAGGAGGCAGAGGCAGGCAGATCTCTGTGAGTTCGAGGCCAGCCTGGTCTGCAGAGCTAGTGCCATGATGACAGGCTCCAAAGAAACTGTCTTAAAAACAAGAAAGAAAAGAAAAACCCTAAAACTATCATTTCCCACCAAAAAGCAAGAGTAAACAGTGGTTAATTTTTAAAACTTTCACAAACAATAGTGGCAATATAAGAAAACGAATGCAATTTATATGAACATTAACCTAATTAAGTAATATTAATTAACCTAAATAACTAATCAAGTTTTAAAAAATATTTTACGTGCACTGGTGTTTTGCCTGCCTGCATGTCTGTGTGAGGGTGGTAGATTCCCTGGAACTAGAGTTACAGACAGTTTTGTTTTTGTTGGTTTTTCGAGACAGGGTTTCTCTGTAGCTTTGGGGCCTGTCCTAGAACTAGCTCTTGTAGACCAGGCTGGCCTCGAACTCACAAAGATCTGCCTGCCTCTGCCTCCTGAGTGCTGGGATTAAAGGTGTGCGCCACCACC
>JAQHUG010000507.1:420060-434001 GCA_028555095.1 Dicrostonyx torquatus | reverse complement strand
AAAATGAGGAGGGCAAAGTCTCCCATTAAAATGCTAAGACTGACAGATTTTCAGTGACAATTACATGCTTTCCACAAGATTTAATTTAGATAAAACATGACTATATTAGTAAAATGACATAAAAAAGATAATTACAAATACTTCACACCAAATAGACTTCTAATATGCACAATTAAAAATGACATAATTAATGAAGAAATAGTTCAAAATGATCTGGAGACTTCAATAGTGCGTAAGGCAAATAAGCGGAAGAACCACAAAGAAAGAGGACACCCTCTTAGCAGGTGGAACACATCTTAATAATGTACCCTAGGCCCTCTCCTGACACAGAGTGGAGCTGTAAGGGAACACATGGAAAAACAGCAAAAACTTTAGAGAATTAAATACTCAACAGCTGTACAAGACAAAAGAGAAAACATTTTGATATAACTGAAAACAGATTATAACTCAAGAGTCAGGAATCTGAAGGTCTAAAGAAGACATCAGTACCGCCCATGACAAGCTCCCAGAGTCCGTGGCTTGGTTTGCAAAATTGGAAAAGATCATTCTATGTGTGCTGGGAAATGGGGCTTTAGGATCACTGTTCAATGGATGCAGGGACTTAAAACAGTGATGACGTTTGGAAAGTTGTACAAGAGTCAATATCCTAAATGTTAGAATTGTACACTTCATAATGTTAATATTTAATGTCATATAGTTTTACCTTAATTTAAAAAAAAGGTCCAAGTCTTTAATCCCAGCACTTGGCAGAGGCAGATGGATCTTAATGAGTTCAAGGCCAGCCAAGACTACATAAGCCTCAAAAAGAAAAAAATAAAATTAAAAAAAAAAAATCAAGACACTATAATGGCGCATACCTGTAATCCCTGCACTCCGGAGTCGAGGCAGGATGATTACAAGTGAGTCTGAGGCCTGCCTGGGCTACAAATCAAACTCTATCTCAAAACCAACCAACAAATAAAAGAGAATTTAATTAGCTGATAGCATGCCAGCATATCATAAATGTATTACAGTAACAACAAAACATCAAGACAGACTGAAGAGTGTTCATGGGAAGTCTGCACTATCCTCTCTAATCTAAAACGACATATTTTTCTTTAAAAATTCATTTTATTTTCCAAGTAAGTTGTCACATCTATAGGTTACATGAAAACCAAACAGTGCTACGCATATTCATGCACAGCTACAAGCACTGTGAAGATGCTGTCACTGCTTTTCTTGTAAAAACCTACAGGTTTCCAAGTGTAAATCTTAGCCTCAAACCTAGAATGAAAATTTGGCTCTAACCAAATTTCCTTCAATCAGTTTTCACTTTGAAAGAGAAACTCACAACAGGCAATGGTGGCACACACCTTTAATTCCAGTACTCTAGATCTGTGAGTTCGAGGCCAGTCTGGTCTACAGAGCTAGTTCCAGACAGCCAGGGCTACACAGAAAACCCCTGTCTCAAAAAACCAAAAAGAAAAAGAATAATTAATTAAATAATCCACTACTATTTTCTTTACTACTAGAGAAAAATAAAACATGTTCAGTTGTAAGGGGCACACAAATACGACATATTTGCCATGCACAGGTAGTAGCTCAATAAATGTATTCTCTTAATAAAGGAAACAGTCATCTAATGTCTCAAATAAATGAGCACTCTCTACTAGTCACACATATTTATGTGCATGTGTTGCACACATGTGTGCATGCCTGTGTGTGTACATCTGGGAGCCAGAGGTCAATGTCAAGTGTCCTCTATCCCTCTCCACCTTATTTTTTGAGACAGGGTCTCTAGTAGAATCCGAAGCTCACCATTTCTACTAGGGCCCGGGATCTGCCTGTCTTTCTAGACCCATCTCTGTGGATATGGATAGATATGCTTCACCTAGCTTTTACATGGGTGCTAGGGATCTGAACACAGGTCATCATGCTTATGCAGCAAGCATTTTGCACCCTGAGCAGCCTCTCCAGCCCCAACCATATATTAAAATAACCAGTATTATTTGAATAGGCCATTTTCATTTTTGTCTAAGCAATAAGAAAACCATGTTTCTAGGCAAGTTTATCAGCAACCAATTGTATCCGTAGCCTGAAGGACAAATCTTGTCAAGATTATTGGTGATTCAAAGAAAAAGCAATGCCAGCCTGGTTGTTTACTCCCAACACTACAAAGTGCCCACTTCATGTCATGTAACAAATGGTAGCTTCTATGCTAAAAGAATAGGTTTCTTTATATGATGATGATCAAAAATTAGTATCTACAAATCAACGATGTATAAGACTACACACACTCTAGATGTTTGGATATTAAAAATGAATATAGAACAGGCAGGGGCAGGAGTGAATGGTATCAGAGAAACATACCCCTTGGGTCCTAAACCATCCATCATGACGATAGGGGCATTGGCTGGGGGATATACTATCCTGGAAACAAGAATGCCATACCTGTTCTTCCCCTCCTAAAGTGTAACCACCAGGTGATAATGTTAACAGGTAGTTTTACAGCAATAGTGCTAAGTGATCTTGTAATGAGGAACCAAAACAAGCTGGCAGGTGACATATTCTTTATTTACTCAGGAAGACAGCGTAGGTAGGGACACACAAAAGAGCAACAGAAAGCTGATATAGGGTGTGCACAACTCAGATGTTAACACCTCCCCTAGGAGTCATAGCAACAAACAGAAAATAAACACCGTTCACAGCTGTTCATGCTTCAGAGCGGCATAATGAAGGGGGCGAAGCGCTGCTGACACCGGCTTCGGCACAGATGCCATCTTCCTGGGAAGTGAGCAAACTCAGCCAAGCATCATGATTCACTCAGGGCCTGGGGACAGTGAACCCCCTCTTTAAACCAACACCTTGACCAGAAACCAGACAAGGTCCCTTTCTCAAATAAAAGCACATTCCAGCACTTTCTCTCAAGTTTAGAATCCTAAATGAATTTCTGGAGCTGAACTTGGATCCCTTCATTAATGAAATCCCTTCATTAATGAAATCCCTTCATTAATGAAAATAAAAAAGACAGAATCTGTCATCAAATTATTTCTGAAAATTATAAATATTCTTCTGTGAGAAGAAAAATACATATATGACAGCCTTTTCACATTTCTGGTGTATTTTCCTCTAACAGAGGTGAAGATGCAGAAATAAAACTTAAGTTTATGCACTGTGAGAACATTTACACTGATCCGTGTAAAAATAAGTCTGACTCAAGCCAAAAAGAACACAGTTATTTTGCTTACTTACAACAGTGGTTCTCAACTCATGGGTAGTGGCCCCCTGGGGGAGAGGGTCAAATAACCCTTTCACAGGGCTTGCCTAAGACCATCAGAAAATAGATATTCACATTACAATTTCTCATAGTAGAAATTACACTTATGAAGTAGCAATGAAATAATTTTATGGTTGGGGTCACACAGCATGAGCAACTGTATTAAAGGGTCACAGCATTAGGAGGGTTGAGAACCACTGATTTACAAAATTTTTATTTGATAATCCAAAAACATATTGAGTTAAAACTAAGATTAAGCCATGGGAGATAGCTCAGTGGTTAAGAGCACTTTTCCAGAAGACTCAAGTGAGATTTCCAGCACCCACATGGAGGCTCATAACCGTCTATGACTCCAGTTCCAGGCATACACATGTGCCGACATACACACAACAAAAACATCTATACACATAAAGTAATAAAATTAAAAATTAAAGTCACAAATACAAAACCTTCCACAAGTATTTGTGAATGTCAGCCTTTACACCGCTTAGCCTTACAAGGGATGTTCTAAGAAAGACTAAAACATTAACACAAAAATTATAGATACCTAAGATGATATCCTAGGAGAGACTACCCAAAGCCGGCAACAGCAGCTGCTCCCTACACCAACACAGGTAGCAACATCTCTACTGCTCTTTCAAATATGCACTGATACGTAGTTTCAATACTTGAAATGTGCCAAAGCAGCCTTCCCACTTAACTGCTCTGCCATAGTAATGCCACAGGTAAGGAGTCTCGTTTCCTCCACCAAAACAGTTTCAACGGTCTAGTTAAACACCGTAATGTGACCAAACTTGTCTTAAACAAAGTATCCCTTTATCCAGTTACCAAACTTGTCATAAACAAAGTATCCCTTTATCCACTAAGTGATTTGCTCGCTACATCTGTAGCAACCCTATGTTATTCAGGCACCCAACCACCAGAACTTGGATATCCATATCGTATTATCAATACTTATTCCATACACGAATTTCCCGGCACCTTTATAGAGCGCTGACGACGGTAAAGTATTAAAGTCTAGCTCCACACAGTACCGGCTCCATCCAAGCAGTCACCCTGGACCAACACTCAAGCAAAGCTCCCAGCCACAAACTCTTGACCAGCACTCCCACTAGCCAGCTATGCAATCGTAATGAAGGCGGTTTAACAACTCTTAATTAAGCCTGAGCTGCTCCGGATAGAGTGTATGTTGGGCACGGTGGCGCTAGCCTAAAATCTCAGCACTCGGAAGGTAAAGGAGGGTGGAACTCTGAGAGATCGGGCCAGCCCGGTCTACTGGGGGAGTCCCTAGCCAGCCAGGGCTACTCTGATACCTCGACCCCTACCCCCGTGGAGACTGGAGCCGGGAGCTCACAACCTTTCCTCCCGGATCTAAGAAGTCGGGGACTGCGAGATCAGGAACAGCAGTGCGGGGTGACTGGACCAAGGACCCGGCCAGCCTCCCTCATCACCCCGCTGCACCTGCTGCCCTCGGCCCGGCCTTAGCTCCGCGACCGTCACGTGACCCGACCCGCCGCCGCCCCCCCACCCCGGGTCGGTTTTGGCGCGCGGCGGTGACGTCAGCGTCCTGTCAGCCACCGCCTCCGCCGCCCCGCTTCTCCTCCCCGGCCCCGCCCCGCCCCGCGGCCGAGCCGCACCGTTAACGGGCCCAGGCTGCCCCGCGCCCCAGCCGCCCGCCTGCGCCGCTCACCTTGAGGTGGCCGCTGTCTGGGCTGCTCGCCTCCTCTTCGTCCTCCCCGCCCGACGCGGCGGTCACCGAGACGGTGGATGGCGGCGCACCCCGCGGCGTCGGGAGCTCAGCGGCCGCGGGCAGCCCAGCCGACACGACGCCGCCCGCAGCCGCCCCCGGGCTGAGCGTCACATTATGCGCGTTCTCCCCCCAGCGCCACGGGTACACCATGAAGTCGCTGAAACCGGGGCTGGTGGGGACGAGCGGCGGCGGCTGCTCGGGCTCCCCCACGCCGCCGCCGCTGCTGCACGGAGGCGTTGCCGGCGTGGTCCTGATGACTGACACCAGCACGCGCTTCGGGGAGTCGTGGCAGAAGATGACCGGCGGCGGCTCCGCCATGGGTGCCGGGGCGCCCCGGATCATGCTGGCCGGCCCGTCTGCAGCCCTCGCGCTCTCAGCTCGAGCTTCGGATTGCTCGCCCGCGCTGCTATGCCTCGGCGCCTCACAGCCGCCGGCTCATGGCAGGCGGCTCTGGACGCTCAGGCTGCGGCGGCGGCGCTGACAAGAGTCCCCGAGAATAACAACCTGCTGCCGCGGTCCCCCGCTCCGGCTTTTCCCGCGTTACATTTCGCGCCTGGGCGGAACCAGTCACCGCGAGGACCCTGCGGCTGGCCGCCGCGATGAGTGACAGGTCTCGCGGGCCAATAACAGCGCCCAGGCTGTGCTTCGTCCGGAGGGGGCGGAACCAAGTCCGAGCGCGGGTTCTTACTGCCACGTCATTGGCCGCCGCTCTCATATTTTCTTTTTTTTTTTTTTTTTGTTTTGAGGGCCAACTGCGTTCGAAAAGTCTGTCGGAGCGCGCGTCTCCTCCGGACACACCCGTCGAAAGCTCCGCCCCCGCCGGGTGAACCCCGCAAAAGGAGGCTGATGATTGGAGCGCTGCGGGGAAGGGGCGGGGGCAGAGCATCCTCGGCCCCGCCCCCACCGGTAGAGGTCGCTGCTTGGCAGGAAGGGCTCCCCCTACCTCCCGACCCGACCGAACCCCGCCCGCCTGTGGCCCGCCTGTGTCTGTTGGGCGGTGGTTCCCGCGCGGAGCCTGTTTAAAGGGCCGTGGCCATGCCGGGCCCCCGGCCCTACCCCGAGCTCAGCGACAGCAGGGCACAGGTTTTTGTATTCCAGCGAGTCACACGAGTCTCTCGACATAGCCCTGGCTGGCCCGGAACTCACTGTGTAGACCAGGCTGGCCTCGAACTCACATTCCCCTGCCTCTCGATTGTTAGGACTAAGGCGAGCGCCAGCATGCCCGCCTAATGGAGTCCTGGGACCAGCCTCGTCAAGAACGAGTCCTGCAGCGTCCTCCGCCTCCGGGAGCTTGCTACCAAGCTCGGGACCGCGGTGGGGTGCAAAAAACGACCGTGCACTCGCTCAGGAGGCGGCTCCCGCCGTCTGCTCCCTTCCTGTCCTGGCACCCTGGGCCCCGATCAGTGGCAGCTCGAACGAAGGCTTACCTCCTCACTGGAAGGTGCACGCGTGGCTCCGGCTCACTTGCTTGCAGTGTTTTCCAGGCAGTCCGATGCTAGTAAACGGTTTAAAGTCTTGAATCGACGAATAAATTATTAAGTGGTTAAAGGATAGAACTGGTAATTGTGACTCATTCGCTGTATTTTCCAGGCAGCCTGATCCTAGTCGCGGTTCAGTAAAGATTTTTTTTTTTTTATTGAATGAATATCCAATGGTCAAGCGGTAGAACTGGTAACTCTATCATGTGTACAAAATAACACGTTAACTAAACCTGTTAATACAAAACTATGCATAAGTTAATTTAGTCACAATGTTTTGTTTTGTTCGAAAGGGAACTTCCCAAGTTAACAAATCAAAGCAGCCAATAGTGTGCGTCTTATGTTTTATTTTTTTAAGTGGGGAAATCACATTTTGTCATAAGCAAAATATGGCAAGATACACAAATCAAATCTGATTTCATGGAGAGAAAAGTAACTTGGGAACAGAAGTGAAAATATTTCAAAAGGATACACTGAATAATTTGTATCTTTGAAATGGGACAAGTGAAAATATCCTTTCAAAAAATAAGGAACTGGGCAGACAGACAGATGGCTCCGTGGTTAAGAGCACTCGCTGCTCTTCTGAACCTGAGTGGTAGCAGCCATGGTAGCAGCGTGTGGTCCCTGTTCAAGGGCCATCTGATTCCCTCTCTGGTTTCCTAGGACAATATATGCATAGGATAGACACAGAAGCAAGCATAACACCCATACATATTTAAAATTGTAAATAATATGTATTCTTTCTTTCCCGGAGGCTGACTACTAGAACGTGTATCTACTGTGTGTGTAGGGCAAATCCAGACAAGATTTAATAGTCAATGTGGAAACTGAAAGCTTTTGTTTCCCTTAATGTAATAAAATTGTAAAAAAAAAAAGTTTACAATTTAAAAACAAACAAACAAACAAAAAAACCTTACTACAATTGGAATCCCCTGAAAGGGACTTTAAGTCATCTATCTGACAACTATAGTGAAAGGAAAAAGTGATGGCCACAGAACACTCGAATTGGGGGCTGGCAATGCTCAACGCTGGCCAAGAGTTAACGTGTACCATTCACCACATGCCCATATGCAGGATGAATCACATAGCAAGCACTATAGTGGCTTAATGCTTCTAAAAATAGCCCTTGATGAAGAGTAACCGGGAAATTCCACTGGCCTCCAGCCTCAAGAGAATGAAAAACATACCAGGAATGTGGGGATTCACCTGAGTGATTCTGGGAGAACTGAAGTCATTCTGAGGGCTGCTTCTGGTTCCACTTTCATGCTACCAGGGGGGCAATATGAAGTGTGGTTATATCCTGGATATCTGTGTTCTGTCCTGGATATAAATAACAGTCTAATGATGTGTAATAACTCTGAAGACAGACTAAAACCCATCTCAGGCCGAGTGGTGGTAGCACACGCCTTTAGTCCAGACACTCAGGAGGCAGCAGATGGATCTCTAAGCTCGACACCAGCCTGAGCTACACAAAGAAACCGTATGGAAAAACAAAAACAAACAAAAATCTCAGAATACAGATTACTTCATTTGACTAATTGTTCAAACTGTAGTCCCTAGGGGCTGGGAGTATGGTTTGGTGGTACACCTGGGAATATGTAAGGTTTTGAACTCAATCCTCAGCACCCACTATGGAAAAAAAGTCTCTCTGATAAAAGTCTTTTAAAAAATGTATCTTAAAGTCTCAAAATGGAAGTAAACAAGGTTTTTCAATTTGCACATGTAGTGTATCCAGAAGCACAAGTCTACTTTATTGCTAATTTATACAAAATTTTTTATTCTATGTTTGTGACACTAAATTTCTGGGTGTTATTGTAGTTGTTGTTTTGTCCTTTTTCCAGACAGAGTTTCTCTGTGAAACCCTGGCTGTTCTGGGACTCACTATGTAGCTCATGCTGGCCTCAAACTTAGAGATCCATCTGCCTCTGCCTCCCAAGTGCTGGGACTAAAGGTGTGCACCATCACTGACTGGCTGCATAGTAATTTTTTAAAATACATAAAGTGATTTGCTGTCATCAAAAACATACATGAAGCAGCTTTGAAAATGGAAGCTGCACCTAAATGAAAGAGTGAATGCATCTTGCTTGGGCACAATAGGACAGAAGCTCATGATAGCGCCTGGATTCCAACATGAGCCAGCTGACAACATTTGTTATTCTGTGTTATTTTTCCTATAAATTAGACTCTTTGTATGAAGGGCTGTGTGCATTTTCATATGTGTGTTGCACTCCTGTGGGAGGCAGAGTTCCTAGGAGGCGTTTCAGACATCTTGTTTTTGTTTTTTTCCCTCACTGTGACCTGTGGTTCACTGTGACAAGGTGCTTGATATTATGCTGTCAGTTTCTTCCTGCTAGTACTGAGATTACAAGTATTTGCCCCGTGAAAAAATAAAAAAAAAAAGAAAGAAAGAAAGAAAGAAAGAAAGAAAGAAAATGGAAGCTGGGAGGCTGGAGAGATGGTTCGGTCATACTTGCTACTCTTGCAGAGGACCTTGGTTTGTTTCCCAGCATGCTTGTCTGGTGGATCACAACTGCCTGAAACTCCAGTTCCAGGGGATCTGACATCCTCTTTTGGACTCTGGGTCATCAGCATATAGAATAAATATATATGCCTTCGATGCATTGAGTCCCCAGTCTACAAACACTCCTCTTGTTTTCATTAATCCTGAACAATTTTATTTGATCCTTACCAGATTCTAATCAAATCCCTGGATTAAAAGACCTATTTTAAAGCAATTTTCTAGTTTTCTGCTCTGAAGTCAACAGTTCATATTGGTGCTATTTAGAGGCATCATTCAATAAAGACTAACAAAGCACCACTGTATCTGTGAGCTGTTTAGAAAGGAGAAAATGGAAATTATAAACTTACAGCTACAGGATCATGGCCTTCTGTCTAGACAGAGTATAACCTACCTTAGCCAAGAGTCTTTGAAGAATAAGCAAGCTAGCACTGGTCCAATACAGCTAAAGAAGCATCCAGTAAGAGTTATAGGCTCCCTCAGCTGTCCCTTAAAAAAAAAAATGAAAAAGGGGGAAAAAAGTTACAGGCTAACAGCAGGATTACTTTGTTTCCTTGGAAGATCTGAGAGATCACAGTTTGAAAGCAAAGGATAGAGAAAGTATAGGTGGGAGAAGGAAGGAAGATAAAAGAACTAATGCTATTTACCCTAATTAGCTTTAACTATCAACTTGACACAGCCTAGAATCACCTGAGAAGGGAGTCTCAGTTGAAAGATTGTCCAGATCAGATTGCCTGGGGTAATTCTGAGGGAAACTGTCTAGGTTAACTGATGTAGGAGTGCCCAGCCGACCGTGGGCAGCACCATTCCCTTGGCAGGTGTTCTCAGGCTGTGTAAAAAGGGTAACCAAACAATAGTCTGAGTGAGCTGAGTGAGGGACTGTGACCTGGGAATACAAGAGGAAAGAAAACTTTTCCTCCCCTAAGTTGTTTCTTATATCAAAGTGTTTTATTACAATAACAGGAAGAAATCTTAAACACTGTTCATATTACAACATCTACTAAATGATGTCAAAGACAGATCCCATTGATCAAGAAGCAACTTTTTTTTTTAATATTTATTTTGCCTGACAGTAGTGGCACAGGCCTTTAATCCCACCACTCGGTAAGCAAAGCCAGGAAGATCTCTGTGAGTTCGAGGTCAACCTGGTCTACAAAGTGAGTTCTAGGGAAGCCAGAATTGTTACATAGAAAAGCCCTATCTCAAAAACCAAAACCAAAAACAACAAAAAATATATTTATTTTTATATGCATTGATATCTATGTGAGGGTGCCAGATCCTCTAGAACTGGAATTATAGACCGTTGTGAGCTGCCATGTGGGTGCTGGGAATTAAACCCAGATCCTCTGGAAAAGCAGTCAATGCTCTTACCCACCGAGCCAACTCTGCAGCCCCAAGAAGCAGCTTTTACATTACGATACCGTAAACTTCTGTAGACATATCCTATAGTATACTGTAGTCAGTATCCCAGCCCCAATCCTCGGGATATTATTCTGATTAAGAGGGACTAACTCATACTTGAGGATTTAAACGGCTTCAGGAAATGATGCTGTCTGTAGGAAACAGGCTTATTTAAAGAGTGACAGAAGTGGAAGATACCTGTAGGCAGGGTTAACTAGGAAGTCCTTTCATAGTAAAGTATAACCCATGGCAGGGAAGAAAAGAATTACAGCAAGAAAAAAAAGAGTTCCTGATTCAGGAAAGGTGACACAAACCTGTATCCAGCACTCAAGACTGGGAGCAAGAGGGTCTGAAGTGGAAGCCTATCTTTGACTGTATATTAGTTTGAGGCCACCTGGGCTATATAAGGCGCTGGTTTGTTTTTTGTTTTTTTTTTCTTTGTTTTTTTAAAGTCTTTTTATTTATTTTTTTATCGATATTTATTTTTCTCTGCTCCCCTCCCTGCCTCTCCCCTCCCCCTTTACCCTCTTCCCAAGGTCCCCAAGCTCCCAATTTACTCAGGAGATCTTGTCTTTTTCTACTTTCTACTTCCCATGTAGATTAGATCTATGTAAGTTTCTCTTAGTGTCCTCATTGTTGTCTAAGTTCTCTGTGATTATGGTTTGTAGGCTGGCTTTCTTTGCTTTATGTTTAAAAGCCACCTATGAGTGAGTACATGTGATAATGTGTCTGGGTTACCTCACTCAAAATAATGTTTTCTAGTTCCATCCATTTTCCTGCAAAATTCAAGCTGTCGTTATTTTTTTCTGCTGTGTAGTATATTTGTTTGTTTTTAAAGAGTTGCTATGTATACAGTGTTCTACCTGCATGTATGACTGCACACTGGAAGAGCACACCGTAGATGGTTGTCAGTCACCATGTGACTACTCAGGACCACTGGAAGAGCAGCCTGTGCTCTTAATCTCTGAGCCGTCTCCTCAGCCCTACAATGCCCTGTTGTAAAGATAGGAATAGGACAAGGGACACAGGAGAGGAGGAAGATAGCAAGCAAGCCACTGCTGTGGAGGTGTTGCTTAGGGTTTCTATTGTTGTCAAGAGGCACCATGACTTTTTTTTTTTTTTTTTTGGATTTTTGAGACAAAGTTCTCTGTAGCTTTGGAGCCTGTATAGGAACTAGCTCTTGTAGACCAGGCTGGCCTCGAACTCACAGAGATCCGCCTGCCTCTACCTCCCAAGTGCTGGGATTAAACGTGTGTACCACCACCGCCCAGCGACCATGGCAATTCTTACAAAGGAAAACATTTAATTGGGGGTGGGTAACAGTTTCAGAGGTTTGGTCCATTATCACTTGGCAGCATGTAGGCAGACATGGTGCTGGAGGAGGAGCTGAGAGTTCTACATCTTGATCAGCAGGCAGGAGAATGAGTTTGTCTCACTGGGCATGGCTTGAGCATGTATTTGACCTCAAAGCCCACCTCCACAGCGATTCACTTCCCACAATAAGTCTACACCTGTTAATGGTGCCACTCCCTATGGTTAAGCATTCAAACTCATAAGTCCATGGGGGCTATTCCTATTCAAGCCACCACAGGAGAGCTGAATTTCAGTAATCTCACCTGGAATTTCAAGTTCTTTTGTGCAGTTAGTCCAGCCACTTTGTAAAGTCTGGTACACTCTGAAGGATGTGTTCTACTACATTCTGTGAGGAATAAAGACAATAGAAGACTGGCTGGCACCTTGTTCACACCTTCCCAGGGCTGACATGGCTAAAATTATAGAAGTTCCACATGACAGCCAGCAGGAAAAATAAACAAATAAACAGCAGCAATAGGACCTGGGAGGCATTCTTGATTTGAACAACTCAGAAAGATTTAAAAATCCAATTGTTACCTATGAATAGAGATGGGATCAGCAAGATGGCTCAGCCAGTAAGGACCTATGCCACCAAGACTGACAACCTGAGTTCAATACTTGGACTCACAGCAGGAAAGGAAAGAACTGCAACTTTCCTTAGACCACATTCTCACTGTGGCATGCAAGACCCCTCCCCACTAAACTATGGTAATAATAAATGTGAGCTATATAGAGAGATAGACGCTTAGAATTACTTGCAGGTATGACATTGTTAATGTACAGTGGTTGAAAAAGATAGGTGAGGGAGTGAATCACCTTTTTTTGCTAAGCTCAGATCAGGTCATCTTTCTCATGTAGGTTTAATATAATATAATAACATTACTAATACATGAGGGCACTTTGGTGATGTGAATGAGAATGGCTCCCACAGGCTCATAGATTTGGATGCCTGGTCAGCAGGGAGTGGCACTACTAGGAAGGATTAGGAGGTGTGGCCTTTGTTGGAGCAAGTGTGTCCCCAGGGGTGGGCTTTGAGGTTTTCAGAGGCCCATGCTAGGGCCAGTGGCTCTCTCTCCCTACTGCCTGTGGGTCAAGAGGTAGAACTCTCAACTACTTATCCAGCACCATGTCTGCCTGTGTGCCACCATGCTTCCCACTATGACAACAGAATACACCTCCTGAAACTATAAGCAAGCCCCAATTAAAGGCTTTAAAAAAAAAACATGCTGTGGTCATGGTGGCTAAGACAGACACTAGAACAGTAAGACAGACACTGTGAGGGCTTCACAACAGCAATAAAAATATTTAACAAAATCACACACTTATAAATCAAAATTAGTGGTTGCCTTGTGCTAAAGGTAGAAAGAAGATTGACTGATTGGCCAGAAGTATCTTCTGGAGTAGAGGGGAAAAAGCTTAAAAACTAGATTGTAACGATGGTACACAAATTTCTAAGTTTATTAAGTGGAATTTTGCATTTACAACAGGAGACTTGAGGGCTGAAGAGTTGACTCGGGTTAAGAGCACTTGTTGAAGAGGATCCAGGTTCAGTGCTCAGCACCCACATAATGACTCACGACTATCCATAACTCTAGTTCTAAGGGATCCTACACCAGACTCCATCAGTACGAAGAAGCACTCATATGATACACACACATACATGCAGGCAAAAACTCATACACACAAAACATTTAAATCTGAAAAAAATTAAACAGAAGACTTTTGTAATATGTAAACATCACCCCTTGGAAAACACTAATCTACTTTCTGTCTGTGTGAACTTTATAATTGATATTTTCCATAAGTGGAATCCTATTGCATTTGGCATATTGCGCCTGGCTTCTTTTATTTAGTATAATGTTATAGAAATGCAGCTGGGAAAATAGCTCTATAATCAAGAGAGCTGACTGTTCCTGCAGAAGACCAGAGCTTGATTTCCAGAACCCACACCAGGTGGCTCATAACAGCCTGTAACTCCAGTTCCAAAGGATCCACACACACATGCTGGCATAACTGGATATCAACATGTAGAAAAAAATAGACCCATATCTATTACCATGCACAAAAATCAAATCCAAATGGATCAAAGACCTCAACATAAAGCCAGCCACACTGAACCTTATAGAAGAGAAAGTGGGAAGTACACTTGAACACATTGGCACAGGGAACCACTTCCTAAATAGAA
>JAQHUG010000507.1:391006-403881 GCA_028555095.1 Dicrostonyx torquatus | reverse complement strand
AGATTGACACAGGCATACACATAAATAAAAATAAAGTCACCGGACGGTAGTGGCGCATTCCTTTAATTCCGGCACTTGGGAAAGAGAGGCAAGTGTCAAAGTCTGTGAGTTTGAGGCCAGCCTGGTCTAGAGCTAGTTTCAGGATAGCCAAGGCTGTCACACAGTGGAACCTTGTCTCAAAAAACAAAATAAATAATTAAATTAATCTTAAAAATCACGTCTTCCCTGTCTTTGGTCACAGAGTAGAAGAAAGTTCAGTATGCTAAAGATTTCAGTTCCAAATATCACCTTCTGGGTGTATGTTTAGAAGAGAGATTTGGAGCGAAAATTTGTAAAGATGCATTTTTCTTACACAAAACATTCCAAATTAAGTGTTTAAACCAAGACAGGAAAGAACCTTTACATTTAACTAATACAGTCATGGTATATAAATGAGGAAACTGAATTCACAAGTGAAAGCCAGTTGAGAACAAGGACCTGTGCTCCTGATACCCATGTATCCTATGCTGCTCCAGGTTCCCGTGTCTTTACAGCAGTTCTGTATACTAAACTTAGCTGTGAGCATTAAAATGTTGTGTGTATAGTGCCCAGAGAAGTGCCAGGTACAGTGTGTTCAGTGGGGAATATTAGTTTAGTCAAGCCACCATGCTTTCGGACATATATAACCTTACAACTGCCCTTTAGAGTTTGTATGTTTTTCTCAAAAAGGCTTTTAAGTCCAGTTCACCACTTCTCATCATTCCTGTCTTCTCCTAGACCAGTTGACAGGTTTGATCGAGACAGGCCACTGAGAGGACGTGGAGGCCCCAGAGGAGGCCTGAGGAGCAGAGGCCGAGGTGGTCCCGGGAACAGAGCTTTTGACTCCTTTGACCAAAGAGGGAAACGAGACTTTGAAAGATACAGCAGCAATGATAAAGCGTAAGCTCCTTTGCTCCATTTCCACTTCAGGTTTTGTATCTGTTGATGATCAGCTTGATATGTGTGCTGTCATTCTTGTGGGACAGGATTTCATTTCAGAAGATTATGTGTATCTGTGTGTATGTTGTGTGGGTGGGCTGTGGCATGCATGAGTGCCGTGCCTGTAGAGGCCAGAAGACAATGTCAGAGATACAGACAGTTGTGCGCTGTCTAATGTAGGTCCTGGAAATTAAACCCAGGTCCTTTGTAAGGGTTCTCTCTGCAGACGCTGGGACAGTGCTCTCTGACTGGGAGACTGATGAGGACATGCTCCACGTTAAGTTAACATGGCTGTTCTTTGTTTCTTCAGAGCAAACAGAATGGAGGACAGCATGGGTGGCTGTGGTGTGCGCTCCTGGGGATCAGGTAAAGACACTAGGTAAGGTGCAAGGGTGTGTTCCCTGAGAGCCTGCAGTGGAGTGAGCGTCCCTGAGCCTTGGCTTTTTAAGGACTCTGTTCTCTCTGGTTCTGTTTGTCAAGTAGAAATTAACGTGGGTTGTTGTTTGGAGTGTGTCTATATAGTGAGTTCCAGCCCAGCCAGGGCTACACTGTGAGGCTCTGTCTCAAAAAATAAAACAAGTAAATAAGCAAATAGACCTTAAAAACGGTTTTGAATCTAAGTACAGCACAACAACTATGTTTTAAAAAGCTTCTCTTGTTCAGTCAACTGCAGGCACACACGCACTCTAAACAACAATCCACATCAATGTCTCTTTCTTTCTTTCTTTCTTTCTTTCTTTCTTTCTTTCTTTCTTTCTTTCTTTCTTTCTTTCTGGTTTTTCAAGACAGGGTTTCTCTGTAGCTTAGCTCTTGTAGACCAGGTTGATCTTGAACTCACAGAGATCTGCCTGTCTCTGCCTCCCGAGTGCTGGGATTAAAGGCGTGCGCCACCACTGCCCGGCCCACATCAATTTCTATTTGACAAACAGAACCATACCTGACAGATGGCCGCATATATGTTCATATATTTTAAGCATACAGTGTGCACACTTGCGCATCTCAGAATATGTTTTATTTTTTATATTTGAGACAGGATCTCACTATTTGGCCCAGATTACCATGAATCCTTCTGCCTCAGCTTTCCAAGTGCTGGGGTTATATACACATGCATCACACTCAGACCTGTACTGTATTTCCCTGTGAGCATCCGAAGTTCTACAGCTGTTTATTTGGTAAAATACTTTGCAGGGACTGTACATGTGGCTCAGTTACAACAGTACTCACAACCGGGCGGGCAGAGGCAGGCGGATCTCTGTGAGTTCGAGACCAGCCTGGTCTACAAAGCGAGTTCCAGGACAGGCTCCAAAGTTACACAGAGAAACCCTGTCTCAAAAAAACCAAAGAGTACTTGCTTAGCATGCAGAAAGCTCTGGGTCTGCTCCCAGCTCCGTATGAACTGGAAGTGTGGTGCATGCCTGTAATCCCAAGTTGTGACGTTCGAGGTTATCTGCAGCAACATAAGGAGTTCATGAAGCCTTGTCTCAGACTCAGCACTTGCTGCTCTTATAGGGAGTTTCAGAAGTTTTGAATTCCTCTTCTATCTTTGGTGGGCCCTGCACCCACATGGTACCCATACAAGCATGCAAAAAAACACACACAGAAAATAAAATACGCTTTTAAAAAGATTGAAAGCTAGAATAATTTTTTAAAATGATTTTTTGAGATTTACTTATTTTGTGTATATTGTGCTCTGTCTATCTGCATGTCAGAAGAGGGCACCAGATCCCCTTATAGATGGCCGTGAGCCACCATGTGGTTGCTGGGAATTGAACTCAAGACCTCTGGAAGAGTTGCCAGTGCTCTTAACCACTGAACCATCTCTCCAGCTCCCCAAAACTGAAATTCTTGCCAGGCTTGGTAGCATACACCTTTGATCCCAGTACTTGGAGGATGGATCCCAGCACACTGCAGAGGCAGGTAGATTTATATGTGAGTTTGAGGGTAGCCTGGTCTACATAGGGACTCTCAGACACTTGGGGCTACACAGTGAGACCTTTTCTCAAAAATAAAATATATAAAAAGTGAAAATAAAAAGCTGGATTCTCCAGTATTATAAGAGTTCGGATTTTTTTCCCTGATCATTTATTTATTTATTTATATGTTCATGGGCATTTTTATCTATTTATTTACTTATATATTTATCTTTAACATTTTGGAAATAACTTGCTTTTGTTTTTAAGGCAGGGTTTCTCTTTGTAGCCCTGACTGCCCTGGAACTTGCTTTGTAGACCAGGCTGGTCTTGAACTCACAGAGGTCTTCCTGCCTTTGCCTCCCAAATAACATATTTTTAAGCAGCCCTTATTGTTTTTAACTGCAGTGTGGATGTGGTCGCTTCAAGGGCATGCCCTTAAGAAACAGCGCCTAAATTGTGTTTCCTTGGCCTTAACTAGATGAGGACTTTGGTGAGCATGACGGACTGTGTGACAGATGTTCTTGCTGCTTTTCAGTGACACAGAGCCACCTGCACCCACAGAAGACATCTCAATGACGGAGGAGTCCCAGGGCACCCTGGATGAGGAGTCTCCAGCCAAGTAGGCAGCTGCTTCTTATACCAATGGGTTATCTTCGTAGTGATTCTTATGGTACATCCTCCCCCCGCAAGATTGGACATTGTGTGCGTGTGTTTGTGTGTGTGAACGTGTGTGGGGGGTTGCTTGTGTGAACGTGGAGACCAGAGCAGGGTACTAGGTGTCTTTCTCTGTGGTTTTGTCCCTTGAGACAGGGTCCCTCACAAAATGAAAGCTCACTATTTCAGCTAAGCTAGGTAGCCAGTGAGTTCTTAGGGTCCTCCTGTCTCCACTCCACATTGCTGGGATTTTTATGTGGGTGTTGGACATTCACACTCTGGTCCTCATGTTTGCAGTGCAGGTACTCTCAAAGAAGACAGGGTCTCTCTGTGTAGCCCTGGCTGTCCTATAACAACATTCAGACCAGACAGCTTCACGTCCCTCTGCTCCCCCACCCACCTACTATACCCAGCTGGAGCAAGCATTCTTAACCCACTGAGCCATCTCTCTAGTCTTTCCTTAAAGGTTTTAAAAGCTGAGCCCTTTCTCATATCATACTGGGTTGATCTTATTTGTTAATACATAATGATCAGACTAGTTAAGTAGTCTGATAGTTTTTTTTAAGTGAGAATAGATTAAATTCAAGTATTGTCTCCTCTGCCCCCTTACCTCTTCTGATTTGCTTTTGTCCCCTTTATTCTCCTGTCTTCCTTTTTTTCCATGAAGACTGGGTCTCTGGTCCATACCTAGCACACTGAGGCTTTAAGCCTCCTTTCCCTGTGGACGAGCCAGGGTGCTAGCCACAGAACTCGTAGGATCCTCCTGTGTCCTGGCTTTGTCTCTCAAGGCAAAGCCACCTCCTAGAAAACTCCTCATTCAGCCTTGTCCCTCCTGGAATCCATAGCCAAGCAAGTCCCAAGGCTTGGAACTTTGAAAGGGTTTGTTGTTTAGTTTGGTTTTTATTTTTATTATTACTGTGTGTGTGTATGCACTGTGTGTGCATGTGGAGGTCAGAGAACAGCGTCGTACTTGTTCTCTCCTTCCTCCTCTATGTGGATTCCAGGGATCGATCCCAGGTCACTAGGCTGTGTGCAAGCACCTTTACCCACTGAAACATCTCTCCAGCCTCTCTGGAAGTCAGCACTGTCCAGCATCCCAAACCTTGACAGGACTTTCCCCAGCGCTGCCACACCTCTGAGAAATCCAGTGCCCCAGACGGGAAGTTGGTGGTCTTCCCGTCCTCAGAGACAACCTGTCTGCAGCTGCTCGCCCCTGAGCCTCTTCTCGTGGCAGAACACAGTCCCACCTCTTCTCCCACCTCTAGAGCTTTGGGTCCATTCCCACTGCTCTCCTCCAACCCTGAAGCTGTCAGTTGGTTCATTTCTTCCTCCCAGCTCTGGTCTTCTGGACATTTTAGATGTGTGCCATCTCCTACTGAAGTCTCCCACTGACCTTGCACTGTGCCACGTTCATTCTCTCTCTTACTTGTTCTTTTAGCTCCAGACCTGCCTCCTGTTGTCATTACCCTCTGAATACTTTCTGTGTCCCCAGGTTTAATGGCTACTTCATTCAGGATCTGTGTGGATTTAAGCTTGGCTCTCTGAGCTCTGGTTTCCCTCTCCTTTGTAACTCTTGAGGATTTTGCCTTAGGCCTCTTCTCCTTTTCTGAATCATTATGGGATCTTACATACCTGCTGCTTAAATTGTCATGCGTGTGTTGGCACCAGAATGCAGATCTTTGGCTTCCTCCTTCAGTAAGAGCTCAAGGTCTGTGTACGCCTCCTGCATGCCTTCTCCAGCATCTCCCTGCTTTGCATGCTCAGCACGACTGAACTGCTTGCTTCCCCACAGACGTCTGGCCTCACCAGGTGTCTGTCTTCTGGAACAGCATTATCGCCCATCAGCTTCCACAGTGGAAGCCAAGAAGTCTCCCTTGGAAATTCTGTTTTCAGTCCTTTCCCCAAACCCAGGCCTGCGCTCCTACCCTAACTGTTCACTATATCCGTCACAGGTACAGCCTAACCTGTTTTCTGGTTGTCACTGCAGCTCCCAGTGGCCTCTGCATTCCCACCTGCACCAGAGTGGCTCTTACACTGGTTTTCTGAGTGTCATGTCCTCCAGCCCCTTGAGACCCTCTCCAGCGGCTTCCTGCTCCTTCTCTGCTCTTACCCTGATGTGCACAGTCCCACAGGGTCTGGCCTCGGTGGGACGCTCAAGTTTGACTATTCTTGTGCCTTCCCGGGATTCATTTTGTGACCCCTACTTCACGTTCTGAACATAACTTCTCCTCACCCCCCTGGCAATCATAGGCTTGCTTCCTGCTTGCTGAATTCTGGCTCCCCACCCTGCTGCTGGCTCCTTTACTCACCCTTCAGCTGCCAGAGTAGACTGAACCAATTCGGTCCAGTTATTTAATCTGCCCTCATCTGTAAACTAGGGATAATGAGCTGCCCGCAGCGCAAAGTTGTGAGGACTGTTGTGTGCACAGCTGTGTTCATATCCACAAGTGGGAGAGAGGGAGGGGCGCCTGGAAGGGAGCCCAGAGCTTGGTTGCTATGTAAATATCTGCCAGTCTCATCTTTGTTCTTACAAGATTGACAGTGACTGACAGTTGTGACAGCTGCGAATTTACTGCTCAAAACAACTAAGAATGTGTTTTTAAAATAGGATTCATAGTTAATGTGCCTATTTAGACAGTATTAACTAAAGAAATAGACGCATAATTTCTATGAGCTTGGAAAGTGAATTATGTAGGGAAACATTGTTTGAGGAGTAAACATTTGTGTGTGTTTGGTACACGGAGGTTGAAAACCATTCTAGTTGACAGAATTAAGGCACAGTGACCTTCCTAATATTAGACGAAGATGGACTAACACTGGAGGCGGCTAAGCGAGGCTGGCCACCACGGCGCTCTGTAAGCCTCCGTGGGAATTCAGTGCTGCCCAGCAGAGTAGCCACGTTGGCCAATGTTGAGGAGCTCTTGTTTCTTTGGCCCTGTCAGACTTGAAAATCATGGAAATCTCGTAGCAATGAGCCAGTTTTGATGGTTTGGAAATTCCATTCCTTGACGGTGATGTTCTCTCCTCATGGCTCTGGCTGACTGATTTGACGTTGGGGCTTTCAGCATTAAGCCACAGTGGACCTCCAGTTCACCTCTCGGGCTTAGTTCTCCACTGAAGAGCTTGAGTCCTGCACGTACAACCTAAAACACACCTTCTCTCCAGTTTACGCACCTCCTTCCCTTGCTTCACGGCAGGAGTTTAACTGTCCCTCACACAGCGTTGTGACTGCTCTGGTCTCTGCTTCACCTCTTCACATAAGTGGAATCTTACCAGGAGAAAGACCACACACTGGCTTCTTTCACTTTTCACCACATTTCCAAATCTCTGCCATTTAATGACCTATCTTAAAACTTTTGTTTTGCTTTGTTTTTCGAGACAGGGTTTCTCTGTGTAACAGCCCTGGCTGTCCTGGAACTCACTCTGGAGACCAGACTGGGCTCAAACTTAGAAATCCCCCTGCCTCTGCCTCCTAAGTGCTGGGATTAAAGGTGTAAGCCACCATGCCCAGCCTTTATTATTTTTTTGCCTTTATTATTTTTAAATCTCTTATTTTGTCTATCTGTTCATCAGATAATAGACACACTGGTAGTCTGTAGTTTGAGGCGCCATGTGTAGTGCCCCTGTGAACACTCACGTGTGTGTTCTAATATGAATGCATGTTCTCATTTCTCTCAGCTGTGAAATTACTAGGTCATATTTGAACTGTCAGAAAAAAAATTTTGAGACAAGATCTCTCTATGTAGGCTGTCTTAGAATTTGCAATGCAGCCTCAGCTGTCTCGGGGCTCACTCTGTAGACCAGGCTGTCCTCGAACGCATAGAGGTCCACCTTTCCTTACCTCCCTAGTGCTGGGTTTAAAGGCGTGAACCACCACACCTGACTGCAAAATTTGAACACCCACCAGACTGTTTTCTAAACTGACACACATTTCCCCAACCATACACCTGGGCTCCAATTTTTGACACCCTTGTCAACACTTTTTAAATGCCTTTAAAGACACCTTTTTTTCCTTCTTAAAAAAGAATTATTTTAGGGGAGAGGCAGGGAGGGGAGCAGAAAAAAAAATGTAGAGCTCAATAAATATCAATAAAGAAAAAAATAAAAAAAATAAATAAAAAAGAGGGAAAAAAGAATTATTTTATGAGTACTTTGCCTGCATGCATGCATGTATGTTTACCACATGAGTGCCTGGTGCCCGTGGGGTCCAGAAAAGAGCACTGGATCCCCTTGAACTACAGCTGGTTGTGAGCCAAGTGAATCCTAAGACCCAAACCCAGGTCTTCTGCAAGAGCTGCAAGTACTCTTGCTGATGAACCATCTCTGCAGCCCTTACATGCTGTCCTGTTAGGTATGGAATGCTGTAACTTCTTGTGGACTGCCACCTTTCTCTGACGACTATTGGACATTTGAAAAGTTTTTAATGTGTCTATTTTGCCTGCATGTGTATATGCAAATGCAGTTCCTTTGGAAGCCATACGAGGGCGCAAGATCCCCTGGAACTGGTGCTGGTATTTGGACTTAGGTCTACCAGAGCAGGCCATCTCCTAGTCTGTTAGCTAGGATGGGGACAGAACGTTTCCTCAACACGTGTGAGCCCCTAAGCTCCACCCACAGTGCTCCACAGAAGTTTACAATAAAAACCTCACTCAAAACTGAGTCATAGAAGAGGGTAACACATGAACAATTTTCAACAGGTTCTAACGATGAAGTTATCAGACAAATGTGGAAGTAAGCATGAAGATATATAATGAAGTCCACAAGAAAACCTGAACTTATAATGTGATCAAAAATAGTTTTGGGCCGGGCAGTGGTGGCGCACGCCTTTATTCCCAGCACTCAGGAGGCAGAGGCAGACGGATCTCTGTGAGTTTGAGGCCAGCCTGGTCTACAAGAGCTAGTTCCAGGACAGGCTCCAAAGCTACAGAGAAACCCTGTCTAGAAAAACAAAAACAACAAAAAAATAGTTTTGGTATAATGAGGAAGAGGTATAGAAAGGGTTTGGAGCATGGGCCTAGAGAGAGCCTGAACCAACTGAAGGGAATAGTTATGAAAGTGCACGTTTGTGGCCCACTGTTTTAAGACTTCTGTCCATGGCTTCCATGACTTTGTGTCCACAACATCTCTTATTTTTTCCCCAATTATCATCCTGCTCACCTGCCATCAGGAGAGGTGCACGATGGTGTAACTGATGGGAAGGACATGGGGTGATGACGTCATTTCCACAAACCACTGTGAATGGGATAGGATGGTAAACAAAAAACTCAGACGTGACTCTGAGGGTCTGGTTACTTTTCACCTTACTACATTTCTAATAAAGTGCTACAAAAATTTAACCTCCTTTGTAGATATTTGGTTTCATCAGCAAAAAAAAAATTTGTTATGATAATATACTTTTACAGAGTTCCTGAGTTGGAGGTAGAAGAGGAAAATCAAGTCCAAGAGATGACCTTAGATGAGTGGAAAAGCCTTCAAGAGCAAACCAGACCGAAGCCTGAGTTCAACATCCGGAAGCCAGAGTCCGCAGTTCCTTCCAAAGCAGTGGTGATTCACAAGTCCAGATACAGAGACGATGTAAGCCTTCCATCTTGGGGAACACGTACTGTTGCCCTCGGTGGATGGGAACCCAGAACCATCTGTGTGGGGAGTGTGCATGTGGAGGCCAGAGGACACTTGTGGTTCTCAGCACTGAAGCCATCAGGTTTGGTACCCACTTGGCCATCTCTGCAGCCCTTCCACTTGACATTCTTGTTTGTGTTCAAGCCTCATCAAGGGTGATGGAAAGGAATAGAACTTGGTGTGTTGGCAGTAGAATACTGCACATTCTCTGCTGGCTTTGAAAGTAAGACACAAGTGCCAACGGTTCTATTCGCCTTGGCCTCTTAGGGGCACAGAGCGGCTGTTTCAGAGGTTACTGTTTTGATGATGAGATTGCCATCCCCTCACGTTCTTTTGTTTTAGACAAAGTCTTTAGTATGTAGCCTGGTCTGGCCTCAAACCCTCCACCCATGTTTCAGTGTCCCGAGGGCCAGGATTAAAGTATGCACCACCACACTCCTCTTTCACGATGAACATTCCACTGGGGCAGTTGATGAGCTGAACCAATACCAGGAACCTGTATGTAAACAGAGGTTTACATATACTGCTCCGCCCAGTCCTGCAGCTTTTATAATACTCAGAGGCTTAATATTACTTAAAAGGCTTGGCTGATGGCTAAGCCTTTTACCCGGTATTATCTATGCTGTACCACATAGGTTCGTGGCCTGTTGCCTCATTTTGTTGCTGGCTGGCTGGCATCTCCAAGACTCTGCCCTCCTTCTCCTGTATCTCTGCTTGGATTTCCCTCCTGGCTCTATCTTATTTATCAACCAATGAGAACACATATTCACAGTGTACAGAAAGACATTCCATAGCACCTATATTCTGTGATCCCTTCGCTACGGTATTTGAACACCACTGCTTCCTCTAACTCTAGAAACTGCTGAGAAGCTCCTAGATCGCTGAGCTCCTAGATGGCACTGTCAGGTACAGCTGCAACCAGCTGTATGAGGGCATCATGACGGACTCCTGTGCTGTGTAGGCTTAGTCTTCACGGTCTCTGTCTGTGTGTGTGTGTATACATACTGGCTCATGTGTCTATCACTCTTCACTTTTATGTTTTGAGACAAGGTGTCTCAGTGAACCTGGGACTCACCAATTCAAGTAGACTGGCTAACGAGCTCCAAGAATCCTGTCTCTGCCCCCCCACCCTCCCACCCCCGCTGCTGGGGTTACAGATGTGCGCTGCCATGCTCTGGATCCACTCGGCCCTCATGTGCAAGCACTTACCACCGTGGCTGTATCTCCCCAGCCCAGCACTGGCTTACCAGATGCCTGGACAGAGCTGCTCCAGGGAAATAGCAGGTTATAATGACAAGGCTGATCACTTACCACATTCTCCTTCTGTTACTGATCTTAAAGGACACTGAAGCACTCAGGTGCAGAATTTAGAATTCCTGTTGTCACAACACAAGCAATGATCTTTGTGGTGATGAGCAATCGTCTTCTCCGCTGGGGAGACCGTTGACTTCCAGTCAGCTCAGAACACTGTGTAGTTTTCTCTGTTAGTCAGATTTCCAGCGTTGGAAGAAAATGCCTGAGATCACTTATAATGAGAAAAGTTTTGATTCAGCCTCAGGTTGTGTGGCCCAAAGATGCAAGCAGATGGCAGAAAACCGTATGCTTGTCTCACTGTGGCCAAGAAACAGACAGGAAGGAGCTGAAGTCCTAATGATGTCCCCATCCAGGACTCAGCCCCACCCCCTCCAGATTCCACCACCTGCCAAGACTACCACAGGCGGATGGATACACAGACCTCTCTATTTATGGGTCCTTTGAGACCCAAGTCATAGCAATTTTCATGTGCACTTTGGTCAGTTACGTTCTTTGAGTACTTCATTTAGGAGGCTGCTGACGACACAGTATTTCCACTCTGCCTTCTTGGTCAGCTCAAGGTCTAAGGTACTTGACTGATAAGTTCTGAGATGTTCCACCAGACACATGGGAGGCCAGAGTTGGCTTAGTAGGCAGCACGTCTTTTTATTGTTCTTTTCTGTTGTGAACATTAGAAATGAAGCTTCCCGTGAAGCCACGGCTGGGAAACAGGTAAAAATAGGAGCTGGTTCCTCTACCACGTCCGATTCAGATTCCCTGGCTGCAGAGAGCTGTTGGAGTATTTGATGTAACTAAGTTAGCTGACTCATTGAGCTTGGCTAGTTTGTTTTCAATAAAGTAAATGTCTTTGGTCCTAGTTAATCTACAACATTTTTAGACAGGGATTGTTCTTACAGCAGGGGATGCTAATTTACTTTGGTTTTGTTGTCTTTTGGTTTTTCGAGAGAGGGTTTCTCTGTAGCTTTGGAGCCTGTCTTGGAACTAGCTCTTATAGACCAGGCTGGCCTCGAAAGTTTTTGGTGTTTTAAGAGACCTCCCACCAAAAAAGTCCTAGGATACTATGTATTGTTTGTGTGTAGAGTTGAACCTAAAGCAACTCAATAAAGAGCACTTTGGCTAGGATCAGCAGCTGGGAGAAGGACCCAAGCCTCAGACTTGCTGTGTTTGGGGTAGCCTTGGCCCTTAATCACTTCCTTGTAGGACATTCTGAAAGTCAAATATTTTCTGAGTCAAGCAGTTCATTATTTTGCCTCTTAGTGACTCTATGTATCCCACTTGTTTTTCTTCACCTTTTTAGCTTCATGGGTCCTTAACCTCCAACTTCTGATTTTAATTAATAAGTTTGAAGGGGTGTTTGCTCCCATAAAGAACATATAGCCCAAAGGAACCAAAAAGGTCAAGGAAACTTTTCCATTTTCTGGGCAATTCATAGGAATGTTTAGCTCTAGTCTGCTTTTGTGCATATGTGGGAATGAGTGTGTGCATGTGTGAGCAGATGCATTCGCACACATGAGAATGTGTGGGGAGGCCAGAGGTTGAGTTTCTTCCTCATTCGCCCTCCACCCTCTACCCTTTCTTTTTTTTCTTTCGAACAGGATCGGAGCTTGTCAATTTGGCTAAACTGCTGGCCAGTGAGCTCTAGCTCTCCTGTCTTCACCCACAGTGCTCAGCTCACAGATGTGTGCCAGGTCCTCATGCCTGCACAGCTGCATTAGGGACTGACCTGTTTCCCAGTCCATCTGACCACTGATCCTGTTTTCACTTCTGGAGGTTTAGATTTCACTTGAGGGGCTTTGGTTATCTCTGATTATGAGTTAAAGTCATGAGACTTATTGTCGCTTATTGCTTTTTAATCAAAGGAAGAACTTACTTAGGCTTCTTAAAATGCAAGGAGTTTTAAGAAGAGCCACTGTTAATAGTAGCTTGAGCTAAAGCCAGCCATAGGCCTTTGATCCCAGCGCATAGAAGGCGGACAGATCTGAGTTCAGGGTCAATCTGGTCTCCATAGTGAGTTCTAGGACAGCTACACCGAGAAACGCCATCTTGTGTGACCTGATCTTTGTGCAGCATGGCAGTGGTGCTTGAAGACTGTGCTCTGCTCTGTGGGGTGCAGCATGCACACCTCCACAGAAAGGAATCTCTCCATCAACTTTGATTCCTAGAAGGTGATATTTTTATATTGTGTAATATTTATGAGCAAATAGAAAGGCAGAAATTAAATTTTTTAAATTTTTTTTCTTTATTGATATTTATTGAACTCTTCATTTTTTTCTGCTCCCCTCCCCCTTCAACCCTCCCCCAATGTCCCTATGCTCCCAATTTACTCAGGAGATCTTGTCTTTTTATACTTTCCCATGTATATTAGGTCTATGTAAGTCTCTCTTAGTGTCCGCATTGTTGTCTAAGTTCTCTGCGATT
>JAQHUG010000507.1:367274-389851 GCA_028555095.1 Dicrostonyx torquatus | reverse complement strand
CCTCCTGTCTGTTCTTATGCCAGTACCAGGCTGTTTTCAGTACTGTAGCTCTGTAGTAGAGTTTGAAGTCAGGGATTGTGATGCCTCCAGAAGTTCTTTTATTGTACAGGATTGTTTTGGCTATCCTGGGTTTTTTGCTTTTCTATGTGAGGTTGAGTACCGTTCTTTCGAAATTCTTTGAAGAATTTTGCTGGGATTTTGATGGGCATTGCGTTGAATCTGTTTGTTTTTGTTTTTTGATGCAGGGTTTTTCTTTGTGTATCCTTGGCTGTCCTGGAACTCTCTTTGTAGACATCAGGCTGGTCTCGAACTCAGATCCACCTACTTCTGCCTCCCAAGTGCTGGGATTAAAGGCGTGCACCACTACCACCTGACTTGAAATTAAAACTTGTTAACCTCAACAAAATACACTTGAAACATGCTAATATAATCTTACATTTTAACGTGTCCAGACTGGGTTATTTTTTTTATTTGTTCGTTTTAAGACAGGGTCTTACTATGTAGCTCTGGTTGTCCTGAAATTCACTATGTAGGCCAGGATGGCCTCAGACTCAGAGATTCACCTGCCTGTTTCCTGAGTGCTGGTGTTAAAGGCATGCACCACCACACCCAACAGGACTTTGGTTCTATTTTAATAGTAAACTCAAAAATGCTTGGTTGAAGATGTACTAGGACTCCATGCCTATATTTCCTGCACTTGGGAGGCTGAGGGCAGGAGAACAGCCTGGGTAATTTTGCTTGTATTAGAGCAGTGTCTGGTGTCTAGCCCAGTTGCTCAGGGTCTTCCAAGTCCACAGGGCCACGCAGGCCACCAGTAGAGCATATTAAAAATGTTCATTACTGGGACCCAGGCTGTAGAGATGGCCATGCGTGTGCCCCTCTGACCTGTGGCTGTGTTCCAGATGGTGAAGGACGACTATGAGGATGAGTCCCATGTCTTCCGGAAAGCTGCCAATGATATCACATCCCAGCTGGAGATTAACTTTGGTAACCTCCCTCGCCCTGGACGGGGAGCCAGAGGCAGTGCCCGAGGAGGCCGAGGAAGGATCAGAAGAACAGAGAACTATGGCCCCAGAGCAGAAGTGGTGGTAAGTCCTGACGGCTTGCTGCAGGAGGGGGATATTGATCTGGGACCATCTGGAACAGTGTCACCTGACATAAGTGACTAAGTGAGTAAAAAAGATCCCTGGGCTTGAGATGAAACCAGGCCACTAGACAGCTGCTTGTTAACCATCTGTGCCCTCTGCTGCACAGTCCCATCAGGACAGTTCTCTTTCCAACTCCAGGGCCCTTTTCTGACCAGCTGCCCCCATCCCCCGTGTCTCACAATGCTGAGCTACGGCAGGCCGCACCCCAGATCCTCGACTCTGCGCCTGGTTTTCCACCTGCAGCCTCTAAAGCACCCTCCAACAGCCGAGGTCTCCGAGCAAAGCTCCCTCCTGAACCATTTCTTCCTGCTGTGTCCCCTCTGCGCGATTACCTCAGGGCTGCTCTCTCCAGTGGATGGGAGCAACATCTTGTTTAGTGTTGGCTTCAGGACTCCATAAATTGTTCACCCACCAGGAGGCTATAACCAGTCCCAGCCCAGTCTGGTCTCAGAACCCGCCCTCCCGCCGCCCACGTCTCCCGTGCTGGGATTAAGGGCCTGTAGCTTGTTAAACACACAAACATAGACAAGACCTTTTTACGCATACAAAAACCAAATGTATTCTTTGAACAGTACTTGCCACGCCTGCTGAGCAGCATGAGCTTCAGTGCGGCCCCAGGGTCACATCTGTCCCCTACTCCTATGCTGAAGCTCATCTCAGGACTCTTCAGAAAACTGTGCTGTGACACTCGACCCCTACCCTCCCGACTTCATGTCTCTCCCTGAAACTTGAGCTCTGTGTGGGAAACTGTGTGAATTCATTCTTGCTTACCTTAGGTACCTAGCCTTAGTAAATGGTTACCTTCTAAGTTTATTTTATGTGTGTGTGTGTGTGTGTACCACCTGTACACCTGGTGCCCTTGGAGGCCAGAAGAGGGCATTGGATCCAGATGGCTGTGAGTTACCATGTGAATGCTAGGGATGAAACCCTGGTCCTCTGAAGAGCAGCCAGTGTTCTTAACAGTTACATATTGGGACAAGAAAGTGTCAGATCAAGAAGGCAAAAAGAAGACAGCCCTCAGACCACTGTGCCTTCCACTGTGGCTCCATTGGTTCCACCCTGGGCTGGCATGGGTAGGAATGGGTGGCTGCCTGTGTCACACAGTAAGTGGTCTGATGCTGGCCACAGCTGGGTGGGGGAAGGGCCGTCAATTTAAAACCTCTCTTTTCTGTAGACCCAAGATGTGGCTCCCAACCCGGATGACCCTGAGGACTTCCCGGCCCTGGCCTAGCAGCAATTCCCGCCAGCAGGGCAGCACTATGAAGAGACTTTCCTTGCCGCGAGAAGAGTCAGACTCTAAGAACAATAGACGTTGCTTTTCCCGTGTCGTGTGGACTGGCTGCGCTTTCTTGCTCTGTGGGATGTGAAGTGCAGGTCCCATGAACGATGGAGACTTTAGTATGAAGTAATGTTTCAAATGTGTACATAGATTCTAACAGTTGTACCACAGAAGTACAGTGTAAAGTAAATTAGCGCTGCTGGGCATGGGGGTGCGTGCCTTCAAACTCAGCACTTGGAACACAGATCTCTTGAGTTCGAGGCCGGCCTGGTCTACACAGTGAGTTGTGAAAATCCAGGAAAATAAAAATAAAGAAGAACCACCTATTGAGATGACGTAGGGAGTTGTCTAGACAAGCCCTCTAGCATCAGGACACAGAACTGGAGCTGCTCACTTAAAGCAGCCATAGTCTAATTTCCATACCATGGCCCATAATGGTTCAGTTCTCCTGAGTTTTTATTCAGACTGTCCTCACGCACAGTGACGACCACTCTGTGAAGCAGAGGAAGTACTAGATTTCAGTGATTTAATCTACCTCGTGGTATAGGTCTGTGCACTTAGTGTTCAGATGGTTGTTAAGTATATGATTTTAAACTGTGTTATTTAACTCACTAATCAAATGAAAAGGCTTCCTGGTATAGTTTTTCTTTCTTAAAACTACTGTCACTGGGCAGTGGTGGCGCACACCTTTAATCCCAGCATTCAAAGCAGAGGCAGGCAAATCTCTGAGAGTTCAAAGCCAGCCCAGTCTACAGAGCAAGTTCCAGGACAGTCAGAGCTACATAGTGAGACTCTTGTCTCTAAAACAGACAAAACAAAAAAAATAGTGTCAGAACTCAGCGCTGTTAGTAAGGACTTATACCCACTTACCAATTGTGAACACCATGGTCAGGCTCCTCCCCTGGGCCATCCCCTAGTTCCTGAGTTGCTCTTCCCACCTCTGGTGGAGGTTAGCAATCACCTCCCGGGTCAGTCACTCACCCGGAATCCCACTCCAAACAGCTTGAGACGTAAGGCCAAGCCACCCAGCCACTGGCAAAATCGGAAGTTTCCTCATGTGGGGGAGGGACAAGCCAAGGTATCACAGCTGTAGAGATGGGGGGAGGCTGTTTGCTTATGGTGGAGCCTCGCTTCCAAGACCTGTGCTCTCCCCACTTGGTCACACAGTCTGAGATGGTGCTGAACTGGAACCCAGGTGTAAGTGAAGGTTGGTGTTCCCTCTGAACTTTGTATAAATCTGATCTCTTTTGGGGTTTGGTTGAATCAAAGTTGAACCTTTACCACCAAGGATGTTCACTTCGGGTATCCTCCTGCTTCTGATCCATACTTATTAAATGAATGAGTATAAAGATATATGATCTGACTGCCTTATTAGTTTTCCCTGGGGCTGGTACACTACTTGTGAGTTCTACGGCATGACTGGGAAGCCTGCCTTGACTTCTGCTGAGATCATCGCTGGGACAGTGTAAGGGCTGTCCCATGACGTCATTCTGCCCCCCCCCCCACTTGGCTCTGAAGGTTGACAGAGCAAGGCTTCTTGTTAAGAACATTCCCATCTGAGTTGTGAATGACACTGGGAAAGCTTGAAGCAATGCTGCCTCGAGTCACACCTTGCTGATTTGATGGGGCAAGTTGATTTAATAATCACTTGTAGCCTGGCTCACAGCTTGGGTATTCCAGAGAAGATGGCAGAACACAAGTCAAGGGCAGAGAAAGCCGTTAGCAAGATCATTCTGCACGGATATACACCCAAAACAGGACTAGGCTCAAAGTTGCCTGCCAGGCTCCTTTGGGGAGCAGGGTGAAACAAGTCATGAGGTCAGGACTCTCAACCTGTGTGATTGTGGCCGATAACGTAACCCAAGCAGATTAGCCACACTAAAGAAACCTTGTCTCTTAGAGATGGAAGGCCAGTCAGGGGCGGCCTGTGTGTGTGTCACTTCTGAACCAAGTGGTTTCATACTTCAGGGCCGTAGAACATAGCTGGGCAAAGGAATTCTGCTTGCCTTGCTGGAGCACGAGCCCTGCCAACACGTCTAAACAGGAAAGTGTGGCCAAAACAGCTGTTTCCTGTCTCTGGATGAGTGACAACTTAAGGCACTTGGGAACCAGAAGCTTCTGCTGCGCTAGGGATGTCTGCTGCAAGGGCCTCAGCAGGTCTGTGCACTCGGCCAGGCTGCTCTGTAAACGTCTTTGCTCTTTGCAGGCAGCTCAAGCACACACTGTCTTGGCAGTGTTTAGTTCCTCATGTGCAGGCAAGGCTGAAGAGCCAGAACCTGTCTCAAGGTGGGGAAACTGACCACACTCTCGTGAACACGTGCTGCTCACTGCAGACTTACCGTGCAGTACTACGAGAGGCAAGGTCCTCCCATACTTCCTCCTGCTACGGCTGCCCCCAACCCATCTCTGTGAGGATCAATTTCCCAGGGTCCAGTCTGCTCCCACTGTGGCTCTAGACACAACCCTGAGTGGACCCCGAGAACTGAAAGCTTGGCTGGGCACTGTCCTGTAGTCACCTGTGTTTATATGGTACAGGAAAGGGTTAATGGGTTCACCTGAGACTGTCCTGAAATAGATGAAACCATCCTTAAACAGATACAGAACTCCTGATCACCAAAGTCCACACCAAGACACTTTTCCTCAGAGTATGTACTGTCATTTCTCCCTCAAGGCATTGTATCCTGACCCACCAGAATTACCATTGACCACCCAGGCATGGGTGCCCCCACCATGGGAAGAGCCCAAGGCAGACAAAGGCCCCATTCCCCGAGCCCAGTGTACCTCACTGGGACATAGGAATCCCTGGAGTATTTGTGGCACGCTTTTGTTTCAGCCACCCCAAGGACCCCCACCAGAGAGGTACTGGAATAGGAGCCAAGGGAGAGCTCAAACTTAAGGTCCTAGTGGCTCCTACTGCCTCAACCCCATCCATCTCTGCTCCAGAACTTTTGCTTAGGCTCCAAGGCTACCAGTGACTTGGTAACAGTAATGTCCCTAATCAAAAACACAGAGGTGCCTACAACCCAGAGAACCAACCAGTGGGCCTGGCAGGTCCAATCAACAGGGCAGAGCAACAGAAGCCTTTAAAACACCCTTCGCAAGAATGCCCAGTTGCAGATGGCTGACTGTAGCTGGGGACACAGAAGCATTTATAAGGCAATCCAAGAGCTGTCAGATACTAAAGGCACCTAGGGCCCCTGTGATGAACCCCAGGACTGTACTGGTGGCCCAAGGAGACACTAGCTGATGGCCTCATGGGACAGCAACAGGAAGAGCTTTATTTAATAAAGTCCCAAGTGCTCAGGAATGCAGATTGGTAATGGGGCCATGGAGAGGCTTTTGGAAGGTCAGAAAGGGAAGAAAAATACCAGGCGGCCTATGAGGTGAGTGAACCATGACCGTTGTGAACATGGTGAGGATGTTCTCTGAGCATCCCATAAGGCCTTGAGGTAACAGGCAGGTAGGTTGTTCTCCCAGGCATGCTGTGCACCCGTGGAACCAGCCACGCTGCTGGAGAAGTTGAGGGTCTTTTGCCCACAGAGTGGCACTGCCCTACTGGGCTTGGAACTGAGCAGCTACCCCAAGGCTGTCAACTGGGCTCCCTCTCACCCACCAACAGAGCTGACGTGACACCCAATGGCAATACTGGAGGAACGAGACAGACACGTTTGCTGGGTGGCTGAGGCACAAGCCTGAGAAAATAGGCTTACATTGTACAAGATTCGCAGTGAGGAGTGCAGCAGCGTAGTCGGGAGAGATCTCTGGAGGGCTAGGCCCTGCGGACCCTGAGCCATATCAAAAGCCGGTCTAGAAAGGTTACAGCCCGAGACAGCCAACTGTCACTGGAAGAGGAGGAGATGGTTAAGCTGTTCTCAAACCCGTTCTTTTTTTTTTTTTTTTTCAGAAACTAAAAATTTATTACACACTGTAGTCATTTCATAATTGTGAGAATTTTCTACTGTTTTTGAAGAGGAAGCATGAATTGGAAATATGGGATTGATTGAAATTTGATTAGAATGTTTGATTTATATCAGACACAACAGTCACAGAAGTGTGGTATGACTGGCTTTTAAAATGAGATCCTGGAAGTGATATTTCTGAGCTAGCATTTGGACATGGGTATGTTTTGCCACTAAGTTTTGAGTTTCTGTTTGTGTGTATAATTGAATTTAGCTCTCTGCCTTGCATTGTTATACTTAAAGATTAAAAGAGATGGCTGGGCAGTGGTGGCGCACACCTTTAATCCCAGCATTTGGGAGGCAGAGACAGATTTCTGTGAGTTCGAGGCCAGCCTGGTCTCTAGGACAGGCTCCAAAGCTACAAAGAAACCCCATATTGGAGGGGGAAAAAAGATTAAAAGAGATAACAGCTGATACATTTTAAGAAAATAAACATCATAAGAATTTTCTGTCCTTCATTTTTTATTTGCTACTTTCTCTGAGCTTAATTTACTGCTTTTCTCCCTTTGTAGTTGCTTGAAATGGTTCTTTTCCACCTTTGTTTCTCTGTGGCTTTGGAGCCTGTCCTGGAACTAGCTCTCATAGACCAGGCTGGTCTCGAACTCACAGAGATCCGCCTGCCTCTGCCTCCCGGGTGCTGGGATTAAAGGCGTGACCACCACCGCCCGGCTCTTTTTCACTTCTGCATATTTATGTAGGCCTCTACTTTTTGAGTTTAATAGTGCTGCTTATCTTTTTCCTCATAATTTCTTGGTATCAAACTTAGTTATTCTTAAACTTGTTTGTTACGTGTACATCTGAAAGTATGCACTAACTCTGAGCAGTTTGGCTCTAGCTCCTAGATTTATTTAGTACTTTCATTGCCAGTTAATTTCCTTTTGACTTTCTTCTTTGACCCAGAGATTTATTAAAGTGAGTTTTAAAATTTAAAATATGTGATTTTTTTAAGTTACTGATTTGTTTTTTGAGATGGTGTTTCTCTGTGTAGCCCTGGCTGTCCTGGAACTCTGTAACCAGGCTGGCCTTGAACTCGGTGGTTTGCCAAGGCGTGCGCCACCACTGCCCATCTTTGTGTCAGCCTTTTGATAACCTTCAAAACTTACTTTATGGTCTAGATTATGATCTGTATTTGTATATTCCTTTATCTATGGGGAAAAATATTTCCTACCATTGTTTCCCTATTTTCAGTTCTAATATTCCTTTATTTTTGTGTTTAGGGTGTATATTGCCTGCATACAATTTGCCTTGGAGTTTTGCTTGCATTTAGTCTTTTTTCTTCTAGTAGGATCATTTAATTCACTTCCATTTAATAGCATTTATTCTTGTAGTTGGGATTTTCATCTGGTTCTTTTAGGATCTATCTGTGTTTTTGTTTCTTTTCTTTTTTTAAAAATTTTTTTCTTTATTGATATTTATTGAGCTCTACATTTTTTTCTGCTCCCCTCCCTGCCTCTCCCCTCCCCCAATGTCCCTATGCTCCCAATTTACTCAGGAGATCTTGTCTTTTTATACTTTCCCATGTATATTAGGTCTATCTCAAACCCGTTCTTACCCCCAGTCCAGGGCCAGCCATTGTGTTCATGGCAAAGCATGACCAATGAGACCCTTGCAGAATGTCCCTCTGGATAAGTAAACAATGGCTGCCACTAGCTCCCCTTCCCATCCTGTTCTGCCAGTCCACAATGCTGGAGGACTTGCCAACCCCAGGCCTGCCTGAGGTGTTTCCTGGGTCCTCCAGAAGACCTTCCCCATCTCCAAGGGATAACAGAACAGGTTACCGTGAAGACACCTAGGATCAGGCAGGAAGGTGGCTGACTAGACAACCCGGAGCCCATCCTAGAATTTGGACCTCAGAAGCTCTGCTTTTCTACCCTCTCTAAGTGATGCCTTTTCCCTTCCCACTGGTCTGGGATCAGAGCAGAAATCCCTATTTCAGCAGATCCAGAGTGTTTGGGCGGCAGCTTTGATGCTTCCAACAAAAGCTCTATATGCACTTAGTCATCCTGGAGGCGGGGCAGCAGAAATGGGAGAGGAGTGGACTGGGGCTGTCCAATGGTTGGGCATCTGGGTGGCAGTGAGGTGTAGGTGGGACTGCCAGACACCCAGAATCATCTAGTCCTACACAAGGAAGAATTGTCCTATCTGGAAAGATTTGTTCCATAAGCTCGCTCCCAATAAGGCGGCACCCACCCAGCCTGTACCTCCTCCCCGTCTTCTCCCACACAGAGGCTCTGTTTAAAAATATGCTGTTCCGTGAACACTGGTAGCAGGCAGCCCTAGGAGATCTGGTCCACGTGCCTCCTTACCTGGCCAATTCCGTTTGGACAGAACACTGGTCATCCGTGAGCTCGTCAAAGCCATGCAGACTGGCTGACAAAGAGATGAGACTCCGTTAGAAACAAGGCAGGACTGCAGGCCTGGTACAGGGTGGCACCTAAGGATTTCCACACACGTGAACCAGTCCCCTCACAAAGGGAGAGGGAAGAGACTGTACAGATTGCCCAGAAGGGTCCATTTCCTCCCACAACAAACACGATAGAAACGGGATCATACTGTGCCAGTCACCATCAACAGAACACTTCAAATCTGGATAAAAGGAAGAGACCCCATGACCTCAGGGCGGGGGATGGTGGTATGTATGTCAATATCCTGCTATCTGACTAACCAGCTCATCCATGTCTCAACAGCTACCAACAGGAGCTGTTACCATCCATTTGAAAAGCATTATAGCAATATTTTCATATTTTTTAATTGAACATAATACAGATGCCAAGTACTTGCACTGAGTGGCTCATGGTATTAATGCGTATTATCATCCCCATCTTATTGAAGCAGACACAGATCTAGGTAGGGTAACTCAGTCCCAGTCGATAGTGGTCTGGGCTCTGGATGAGTCTATCAAACTGGCTTTGCTTCTTTAAAAGGCAATGTTTGTATGTGTGTTGGGGATGGGAGCGTGTGCACCCTGCAGAGGGCTGAGGACAGTTCTACCTTTCTATGGCTTCTAGGATAGATCTTGGGTCACCAGACAGGCCTGTGTGGTAAATGCTGTGTGGTAAAACCTCTTGGGCCATCTTGGTAGCCCTTTCACTTAGCTTTGTATTCATATCCCTTCGCCAGGGCTCTGAACAAGACACTCCCCGAGACTTGCCTGCTTTGGGTGTATTTCCACCTTCAGACAAGGATAATGTGAACTAACCATACCATTCCGATGCATCAGGTTACAAACCAAAGATACCAGAAACATGGGAGTCATAATCTAAAATCAGGCTACATTATCAGACATTCAACTTGTGCTAAAAGATATAAAATAACCTCCGCAAACCTGTGTTCCAGTCATGGGGAACACTCTGCATGAATTGTTTCACTAGCGAAGGAGTATCAGTGTGGAGATGAGACTACAGACCGTGTGGCTCTGGGTCATACAAGAAGCAGATAACCCAAGGAGCTGAGACATAATGGGCTTTGCCAGCTATGCGGCCAGGTGGCAGGCTATGATCCAGGACCGACAGGCCCCACGCTACTGTTCTTGACTCTTATCCCCAGGCCATTGATCTCCAAGTTGTCCAATGTGGAATGATTTCATAGCAGGCACCCCCATTCACTCACCCCCTGTGCATCCTAGAATTTAAGTCCTGAAGCCCTAACCCCTCTGTACCTTACAACCGGCTACATCTAGAGGCAGGACCTGTAAAGAGGTGAAGGCCAGCCACTACAGTGGCCCTAATCCATTCTCACCAGGGATGGGCAGACACGGAGGGCGTCCAGTGAGGAAGGTCCATCATTAAACCAAGAACAGCAACCTCAAGAGAAACCCACCCTGCTGACATCTTGAGCTTCGTGCTTCCGGCACTAAGGGAATATATTTTTCTTTACGTGTCCCACCCAGTCTGCAGTATTTTGTTTTGCAATCTAAAAATTAAATCACACGCCTTTAATCCCAGCACTTGGGAAGCAGAGGCAAGCAGATATCTGTGAGTTTGAGGTCAGCCTGGTCTACAGACTGAGTTCCAGGACAGGCTCCAAAAACTACAGAGAAATTGGTCTTGAAAAAAACAAAATCAAATCCATTTTATATTTAAATTACTATCAACTGGTTTTGCTTAGTAAGTGGACGCAATAAGTCAAAAAAACTGTTTAATATTTTTAATTATATGATTGTAAATTATACAATTTCTACCATTTAGTATTTTGTATAAAACCATTTTACAATACACAAGATATTCAAATGCAACAAGAAGTATCAAAAACTACATGTATGTGCAAGTTTACAGGCTATGGTGAAGCTTTGTGTTAAAAATACCTTCAGGAGAATAAACATCCAACCAGTTCTTTCAGCTTTAAAAAATATGATTAGAAATATACAATTTAATAAAATATTAAGACAATGATTGATCAAATACTGATTTGTCAGTTACACTTTAAAACTTCACTTAATCATCTGCACACGAGCGTACAATAAAGTCTTCAAACGATGGATTAAAACTGTGGTACTCTAATCTGATGGACACATCTATCCACAGTGAATTCTATTGGATTTAAGGAGGTAATTTCTTATACAGTATAGGCAAGTCTTTTTTTTAAACACATCTGTAGTATTTCCACTCAGTGACATGGGGAACAGTCAGATTTAAGGAGAAATCCAAGAGCTTAACTCACTAGGACATTTCAGTGGAAGAGAAATCTTAAAGAAAAATAGATTTTAAGGTTCCTAACTAACTGCTTTCTAAACTCCGGTAAGAACTTTCAGAAAATATATGCAGAAAAGCAGCTGTTACTTCTAGGACACACACCAAATGACAGCGATTCAAGGTAACGGAGGCCTAAGCATTCCAGGCACAAAGCTACCCAGACAGCTGGAAAGGTCTGTTAGACCCGAAAACGCTGCAAGAGCCTCATGAGAACACTTGAGAAGCCTCTGTGACCAGTCGGTGCCCAAGCCAAGAGGTAGAAGCCACCCGTGGGGGAGAGGCGGTAGGGCATGGGGCAGGACAATGGTAGGGGCTACGTTTCGGGGATCAAGTTGAAGCTGTCAAGTCCTGAGGAAGAGCGCCGTGTGGCCATGTTAGACCAATACGGCTAATACCGTATTGTAATTGTAACAGCGTAATGTGGCGCTGTTCAGGGCCCATTCTTCTTGCCTCTTGGCAACAGAGTTCTAGTTGGGCCTCGTAACTGTATTAATCTGTAAGTCCTGAAACCCGGCTGTGCAGAGATTCCTCTCTGGAACTCTGGAGGGTCTGAGTTCCCCTTCACCTACTGCATACTTCCTAATTCTAATTCTGCTGGAGAAGGACTTGTGACTTTGAAAGCCATCTGAAGTTCTTAAGTTAAGGGTCCCTCCACCCAACAGCCACTGATTCATGCTCTGTAGCAACAGGGTCTTCTGCCCCAGAAGGTTCTGAGTAGTTGTAGCTGCGGAGGGGTTGCCCACTAATTCAAAGCAGGAAGGATTTTCTATTAGTCAGACCCAGACCTGCTGGGTCCTAGATGCCCTCAGTCAGTGCTAGTGACTGTCCATCCCTAGAACCATCACCTCAGCATCTGAACGAGGCAGGTGTTCCTGGGAATGTGTCCTCACCAACTCACGTTTCCTAAGCAACCAGCAAGAGAGAAAATTTTAGCAAGAGACACGGTGGTAGCAATTGGAGCTGAAAATACAAAGGGGCGATTTCTAAAAGCACTGTGGTTATCACTGACGCCCACGTGGTTTTATTCCCAGACTCAATCACCATGAGTCACGGTGGGCAGGCCCTGTTCATCCGTCCTGATACACAGGGAAATCCAGCTGGGTTCACGTGGAAGTAAGGCTCCTAAGCACTAGGCCTAGCTTGCTCAGGGGAGGAAGAGCCACCCAGCAAGGTTGCTGTTTTAGACTCCGGTGCAGTATGATTGAGCATTACAAGTAAGCGAAACGTCCTCCTACCTAGATCCTAACTGCCTTTCTCCAGTGTTTAAAAGCTGACTGGGGAGGGGCTTTTCATGTGGATTCTACATTGACATAACCCAACTCAAGGTCAGCCAGTGCCACAGAGGATAGAAACACTGAAACGGGGGACCCTATGTTTTTCAATATATGTTTTTTTAATTTACCAGACTTTAATTTATTCATTCCATCTACAAGGAAGGCAACTTTTCAAGTGGGGTCGCCTGCTTGCCTGACAACAACATTCGTCTGTCTTGGGAAGGCATTGGCTCTCAATGGCTTTCAATACTGCATTTCTCCAGTCTTCAAACTGGGAAGAGTCAAAAACAAAACCATTATCCTCTGCTGTGGAAGTAACCAGGACAACTGTAAAGCAATCTCTAATGATTGGCTCTGTCTTTTTCTTTTTGGCAACAGATAAATTCTGGCTTTGCGATTGCTTCATGGCACGGGTGCTGTTGGCTTTCAGCAGGTATGAAGAGAGAAGGCACGCTACAGTTTCTAGTCGTATTCCCTAACCAAAGGCAACAGTGAGTTCTCTTACACAAACAGCCTAACTCCAGAAGCAAGCAATTGCCGCTAAAATCAAACTGTGAATCACACGAGAAACAAAACCCCACAGCGGCACAGAGAAAAGACTCTACAGAGGGTGAACAACTGTGGTTTTAAAGCCACCAAACGTCAGCACTGCTGTTTGGTTTTAATATATTGGAGGAAACACAACTCTGACGTGACTGAGCGATCCAACGTCCCAGCCCTGAGATCTTCTTCCTAAACGACACAAGGAAGGACTTACATAACCTTTCAACTGGGAAAAGGTTCACACACTCTATCAACATTCTTCAGCATGTTTTGGTAACCACAGCAACACGTAATAGTGTTTAGATGCAGTTTTCACAGACTGTTATTAAAGCACTCTTTGGTGAAAGACAAGCAGCTTGGGTACTTCACACAGTGACCATCACAACAGTGCCAACAGCAGCAAAAGTGACACACTGTACCCAATCCTGTCTCAGGCGAAGGGATGCTCCTCTTCTTTCATCCTTATCAATCGCAAGACGGCGGTCACAGGCTGAACAAAAAATAAATACCCAAGAGACCTTCATCAGATTCTCCTGAAGGCCAGCAGCGAACACGATTGCCATCACAGGAACACACATGTACCACACTCACCAGACAGCGCTCTGGTGGCAGAGGGCCGGGTATCGACACCTGAGACTAAATTTACGACAGCAGCTTTCGTCCAGCTTGAGATTACAAAGGGGGAGTCAGGCCCTCAAATGTTCAGCCACACCCTACAGTCGGTGCGTGGCTGAGAGGCCAGTGACATTTTCTTCATTGAATGAACGTCTTATGTGGAGAGAAACTAAGGCCTTTGCAGTGTCTGTTTTGTTCTCAGAGCGATTGGCTAAATCCTGTTGGGATTTTCTGTTCCTAGTCTTCCCTGGAGTGCTGGTCAGCAGTTTTTACTTTAACGCAAGACTGTCTTAGTCCTTGAAACGGCTGGACTGAGGAGAAAAAAGAAAAAGATTTACCATGCAGACTTTCAAGTGTCCCAGAGGGAGTTTCCAAAGGCAAGGGCGGCAACACCAGACAAGCATGGACATGCGGAGAAGCACTACTTGGTGTGGTTTATCTGACACTCTTTGGAAGAGACAGGACAACATCAACCATGAAGACAAGACACGAGAGGAAGGCAGGGCAGAGGAAAGTTCAAATTTTGTTAAAGAACAAAAAAAAAAAAAAAGGAGTAGAAACAAAATAAACAGAAGCAGGCTCAGACGCAGGCAGCAGAGCAAGGCAAGGTACCATGACGCCAGCACGGGCATTTGTCTCAAAGCGCTCCTCCTCTCCCTCCAAGGAGCCAGGCTGTGGGGGAAGAGGGAAGAACGGAAAGAGAGAGAGGGGTTACTGGGTGGTCCCAAGGCCGGAATGTGCTCACAGAAAAAGCTCCAGCGCCTCAAGCAGTTTCTAGTTTAGGCAGCCCCACCTTCTCAGAGTGCCTGGCCTGTCTGTGAGGAGATCTGGGCTGGCCAGACATCAACCTGACTCACCCTTCCTCTCTTCCTTCCTCCCACAATGTGTTGCTATGTTTCAAACCCATCGGCAACTTTCAGAGAAAAAGGAAGGGCGAGAAAAAGAAAAGAGAAACTCATCCATAAAACTGCTTCTGATCTGGAGGTGCCCCTCACTTGGCTGACAGAAGATACATCTGAACTCGGTGTGTCGTTTTTACAGACGTGAGCGTAAGAGTACTGAGTACAAAGACAGTTGACAGGTCTGATCAAATGGAAATACAACTGGAATTCCAAACAGCCATTAACTGAAGTTCGGAGAAAACCAGCACTTAAAAATAGAGAGTCCTGGGACTCCTGGAGATGATGGTGGATGAAGGAGAGTCGAGATGCAAAGACAGGAAAGATGGCCATGGATTTCACAGCAAGGACTTAAAAAAATCCATCTCAGGTGAGATGGTCACAGACACACTTATTTATGGTTTGGATGAGTAATAGAGGACCCTGAGCACCACACCACGTAACAGGATGACAAGGTACAAATTATCTGAGCCATAGGCATTAGGGTGGTTAGGTGGCAAAAGAGAGATACTTCCCAAAGATGCAACTTAAAAGGTCACTTGGACATGACAGACTTAAGAAAATGGGATGAAATAATTGAAAAAGAAAGGACTGTACAAAAGGAACTCCAGAGCTTCTAGAAACATGCAGCAATGAGGTGAATGGTCCAAATGAGAACGCCGTCCACCTGGAGGTGCGATAGTGTCGACTCATTCAGAGTGAGTGTGGGAACACGGAAAAGCAGCGTTGTGATGGATTCACGGTCCTGAGAGGGGTAGAGAGTGTGAAGTGTGGAGACTACAAACTTCCGTCTGAACCTGAAGTGCAGGGACCAAACCTCTCTCTCCCACGCCATCCGGATGAACACACAATGTGAGGGCACTGACATAAGCACAGTGGTCCTTCTCAAGCCTGACACGCTCACCTGCTCAGCCTGTTCTGAAATTGAAGAGTCTCTTGGTAAATGTCAAAGCTCATGTCAAATGTCAATTCAGTGGAAAGGGAGAATCTCCATCCTGGAGGCCTCAGAAAACAATTGGGGACGTGGGAATAAAGCCCCACGGGTCACTGTGAAGAGATGCGTGAGTGCGTGGACCTGTAACAGAGAAGGGCCTCTCCCACAAGAGAGCCAGGAGACCTAGTGAGCCTGCACCCTGGGGTAAACTGATGGAAACTGAAAGAGGGTGCAATACTGGTTTTGAATGTGATTGGGGGGGGGCTATTGTGTAAGAGAATTGATTTCAATTAAGTATGTTAGAATTACCCAAACACCTCAGGGGAGACTATTTTCCTAAATTAGATTATATACCAATGTTAATTCCTTTAATGTCCTCTGCAAAAGCTGAACTCTTATTCAGTAGACACAACAGGTTACAGCCTGGAAGTCTCTGATTCTCCTTGTTTTCTAGAAATAGAGGAACGCCCTACATGGTTGTGTGCCTTTATTTGTAAGCTGGAGATATGGATATAGGCCACAGCAACCACAATCCCCCCCCCACTATTTTTTTATTGGTTTCTAATACTACCCCAAATTCCTGAAAGGCACTTTGGGACAGTTCATTTAGTCCTACTTATTTAGTCTGAAATCTGCTTAGACCATTCAAAGCATCCAGTCCAGGCCCTTGGGAGCAGCTCACTAAAATCAGAGACCGCTCTCCGGAGAGGACAAGTAGAGGTCACAGGAAGGGCACGTGAAGCCAGAGACCTAGAGAGAAAGACTGATGCACAGTCAACATGAGAACAACACAGAGAATATGGCACGATGTGAACTCCACTTCTCAGGATCAAACGAGCAGGTCTTGTTGGACTGCTATGAAAGCCTGGTCACTTAGACCTAAAGGAGGTGTCGATGACCGACAGTGCCACCACCACTGCCTGCTGACCGGCGGTGGTTGTCCTGAGTTACGGTCTCACTATATAACCCTGGCTGGCCTGGACCTTGCTGTGCTGATCAGGCTCCCTGCCTCCACCACTCCCAGGGCACTTCCGACAGTCTGACGTCACATAAAAGGTATTCCCATTCCCTCCATTTCGTGGAAAAGTTGGAATCTAAGACCTTAACTGTCCTGCCAACCGGAATCAAGAGGCAGAGGAGTTTCCTGGTGCTTCATTTGTACGCATATTTAAAAATTTGCACACTGTAAATAATTACACGCCAATCCACTCCTCTACATACGGCATAATGTATATTTACAAACTGGCGTCAGACCTCAAGATTTTACATGGCACCTTTTCTTACTTACTCTTCTTACTTTTCTTCAGGAGCATTTTTTTCATTTTAATTATTTTATTCATATAATAAGGCACTTTTTAAAAAATTTTTCTTTTAAGACATGACTCGGGCTGGGGATTTACCTCAGTAGGAAAACACTCGCCTCGCTGACAGGAAACCCTGAGTTCCAGCACCAGCGCTCTCAATGAGTACATAAACAGCTCCTGATTCATCTCCTATTTTCCTGTTATAACACCGGACACTATGTTATTATACCTAAATTTGATCTTGTCAGTGTTTTAATTTGCTTGTCAGGTTGGAACCACAGAATAAAGGAACATGAACACCTAACCAGCTCCAGGGAGTCTAATTTCCCTGGCTTCTGTGGGCACCAACATTCTACACACATAAAATCCCCAACTTCTGAGTCAGTGCCTGCCTGACAACTCTCGAGTACCCGTGTTGGTTCTCTGTCCTCTTATCAGGATACTGTAGCTCCATAGTGAACTCTTATAAAAGACTCGGCAACAAGGAAAAACAAAGACGGAGTGCACAGAGTTCGTGGGACAGACAGTGATGGTGGATCTCACCAGGGACAAACGTACACCCATGTAAGTGATGAGGAGAATGCAGTCTACCCATTTCAGACTGAAGCAGCACCACCGCCAGCAGATGGTGCCCAAGCTCCTGCTGCCTACCTATGGGCGGGGAGACAGCGACCCTGTGGTCTCATCGCTCATCAGAGGCTGGGTCTCAGAATAGCTTAAAAATCACATATGTTTATAACAAACATCCAGAGACAGTGGAAAACTTTATCAATGAAAGGAGTGATAACTGAGGAGACAGAAGAGAAAGCAGCCACGGCAGGTCTTGGAGAGAGGGCTGTGGCCAGAGATGGTTCTGCCATGACTCACTGGGTTGGAACTGACAGACATGAAGGGGCTTTCTCCAAGACGGACACAGCACCCTGGAAAAGTTCTGGGGCAACGCCCTGAGCTTCCCCATGTCATGCCAGAGACCGCAGTGCAACACGAGGGATTTCCTCTGGACAGCCAGTAACACACAAGCCTCCATTCTCATAACAGAAACTTCACCTTCCTATCTTCATGTCTGCCCAAAAGAGTAAACTGGAGACAAACGGGCCTTCCAGAGTAGGACTCTTTTCTCACCTTTTAAGACTGCTTTTCCTCGAAGCAGATCTGGTGGTTCGTTTAGTAATGCCTGCACTGCCAGAAAGGTTAGGTTCAGGGATTTTACAGCTCTGAACACTGGGCTGAAGAATTACTCTGAAAACAGTTGGAAAAAGGTAAGATTATAGTCACTAAAACAACTTTTAAATAGTTGACAGAGGAAGGCAATTTTGCACTTCGATATAATTATTTGTTTTGCAAATTGAAGGGTTTTGTGCAATCACATTTGCCACTTACACACACACAAACCTCGAAGCACATTTTTACATCAAGCGTCTCATTTGTCTTTGAAGGTTATTCGGAGATAACCAGGGTGCTTTGCTTTTGGAAAATGGATGACCTGGCATTTTATGCAATTCACAAACCAGAGAAATCTATTAGTCAAACCTATCAAAACAGATTCTCAGATTTTAGTCACAAAGTCATAGATCCTGCATTTCAAAATGTCTGAATATGAACTTTGCAAAACAGCTACATAATATTCACTGGTCAGAGCAGAAAGTATATATAATAAACAAGTAATTATATTTAATTATAAGTAATTATATGCCAATGAAAAATTTAAATAATGTTCAAGCAAAATTTCAGTTTTGTCTGTTTCATAACTATTTACTAAATGTTCAGTTAATCACTTAAATGCTGTGTAACTTGTCTTAGTTAAAATCTAAAAGCCTTTCTGTGACAGGAGGAAAAATCATAAAATAGAACAGGTCACACAAAGCATGCTCCTCATAAGTAATTCTCATTAAAGTGTCAGAGGAAAACCTAGCAGAAAACATCAAAAGATGCTGGCAATCCAGTGTTTGCTTCAGAACCACATGCACTCATTCATCTCCATCAATGTTTGCTAGAGGAAGGAGAAAACATTGACTTAAAAGCTTCCTCCTTAAATGGGCAGTGGTAGCACATCTTTAATCCCTGCACTTGGGAGGCAGAGGCAGGTGGATCTTAATGAGTTCAAGGCCAGTCTAGTCTACAAAGCGAGTTCCAGGACAGCCAGGGCTGCACAGAGAAACCCTCTCTGGGGGTAGGCTCCCTCCTTTTGAAGTCAAACCACAATCGGGAGAGCCAATAACAATCTGTAAGAGACCAGCTCCGGAGAGTAAAAATAAGTACTTCCAACTCCGGAGGAGTCCGCTTCACAGGCCTGTCATGGTCAGGAGGATTGACAACGACTGGTCCTTCCAAAGTTCTGATGATGGTGGATTGCCCACAGTAATGGGAACCAAACACCAAACACCTCACTGTGCTTGGCCAACAGAGTGAGAACAGGCGGAGTTGTCAACCCACCGCTGTTCCGAAAGTTCTGCAACTTCACAGGCAATGGAGGCCGTGGCTGAATCCGCCCATGTCACAAAACTGATCTGAAATACTCTAAGTATAAACAGTAGATGCACACACAAATGCGACTCAAGAAGGGACCAACTGTCCTAAGACATGAACCCAGATACCCCAAACAGAATTTAGTGTAAGTTCTCTTTAAGAAATGACATAACAATTTAGGATGCACGTCATAACCCTGCATATTTATTGGGCATGAGGACTCACTTCAGTATGTGTGTATAATGTATAACAGTACATGGAGTAGCTCAGCCACGGCCTCATCCATTATCCCCAGTGTTACAAGTCCCTCATCGCCTTAAAAAATTCAGTTACCCATACTGGGGTATACAGAATAGTGATGCTGCTTCTCCCATCCAACTGCTAAAACAAATCGAGGAGAAAATATTTATCTCTCTTAAAGATATGAATCTAGAAGAGATATGAATCTAGAAAAGATGCAAAAAGGCAACCAAATCCACCTGTTGATTTTTCCAGGTTTCTAGGCAGCATGCATAGTTGATTCTCCTCTATGGCGTCTTGACAAAAGAGAAAAACGAGACTGGATTTTTCTGAAATGTCACTCCTCTATTTCAAGTCATTTGAGGTCAAAAGCAAGGGTAACTACCATACTGTAATATCATGAGCACAAAACAAACAAGAAACCAGTGCACTGCCTGCTCAGGAATCTGCTCTGCTTCCTTAAATCACTGAAAGTTTGAGTGCTCCACAACACAAAGAACTACGGCCCCCCAAAAGTCTAGGCACTGGTGGTACACACCTTTAATCCCAGCACTACAGAGCAACTTCCAGGACTACCCAGAGTTCTACCCACAGAAACCCTGTCTCAAAAAACAAAAAGCAAACAAAGAATTACAACTCAGTCAATAATTATTTATTAGTCTGACTGAAAATATATTTTAGAGCATTAATTTTTCTTTTTTTTTTTGAGACAGCTTTAGAGTCATTAATTTTTCTATAAAATAGTGTAAATGAATGTGAAAAAGTGATATTAATGGTTACTAATTTCTGTGGAATTTTGAAACTCAGAAGGAAATTCAGAGAAGCCTCGGGTCATCTGACCCGAGTGAGCAGTTAGTGTGTACACCAGTACAGTGGAAAGCTGCAGGACCACACTGACATATTACCAGCAAGAGGCTAACGTGCACTCAGACAGTGCAAGGGAGCCAAACTCAGGTGTTTCCCTCTCACTGCCACCTGCTCTCCTCACATGGCTTTTCCCAAGCAAAATGCAGAATCGACATTTTCCTCCCATCTTTCCCAGTAGAATTTGCATTGGTCTTTCTCAACTTGTGCCCAAACCATAGAACAGTGCCCTTTCTGTGGTGTCTATGGAGCCTCAGCAGACCATGTGAGAGACGCACCAAAGTTTAAAAAATAAAAAGTAAAAACAAAAGATGGGCCACACCGAAGTTTATAACAAACAACCCCCAAAACCAAACCAAATGATTGACCAAGTGTGTTCTACTGAGCCTCCAAATAAATGCCTGGATGGCGTTCTAAGGGACCACTGCCACAGAGTTTTTTGTATGATGCCCCAGAAAACCCTCCAACTTTCTCTAGCGACACCGTCCCCCATGCAGGCACTAGACATAGAACACTGAATCTTTCTGGTCTTAGGTTCCAGATTACCAGCTAATGGAGTCTTAATGGTTGCTAGGCAATACTCTCTTACCAGCTCACAGCAATGGCCCATCACAATGGAGCAGGATTGAACTGTCACTCACAAATGAAGCCTCTTTAGAAGAAAGTGACCAGGAACTAGTGGCTACAAAGATCACACAATACTTGCCTCAGCGACAGAAAGGTTTTTGCTTTTTTAAGTTCAAATCAGTAGGCAGGCTAAATGGAATGCCCTGCTTAGGTCCTGAAATGTGGTGGCAACCCCAGTTACAGGTGACCTAACTATCTTGCAGAGGACACCAAGGAGGAAATCCCCAGCAGAAGCAACAGTTAAGTTGAAGACATTTGAGCCTGAAGACAAATATTATTAGCAGCGACTCCACCCACTCAGAACATCCTGGCCACTTGGAATGGTCTGAGAAGAACTATAAAAGGCATCACCGCCCTTCAGCTGATGATACAAAAAGTTCTACAGAAACCTGAGTGTGAATGTTAGACTATAAACTCACCTAAGATATTCAAGGAAATGATATAAACAAAAATGTGTTCAGTAGGTTTCCTTTAATCTTCAAGAATTGGCTCTGATTAATTTTTTATCTTTCTCAGTCATGAAAACACTCAACAGAACCACAAAGGACCAGGGTTGGTTGCAATTCAATTTTACTTTGGAAGAGATCCTAGAAAGGAATTCTGCATGCTTTGGTAATTTCTAAGTCCAAGCTGGGAGAAGAAAAATCATTTTTTGAATGAACAGAAGGTTACAGAAAACAAACAGATACGCTGTGGGAAAGTCTCCCACTGTGGGCCTTAACTGTGGGGCTCGCTCCACAGGGGCGTTTCCTGCAACAGTCTGCTGAAAAGAAGATGACAGACCTCAGGAGACTAGAAACCTGCGCACATAATCTACGCTTGAGAAAGGAAGAAGGCAGAGTCAAGAGCCTCTGACTCTGGAAAAATGAGCACAAAGGAGACAGCCAGCTCCGTCTCCTATTCTCACTCAACACAGAGGAGGACGGGACATGACCGTGGATGCTCTACTACCAAAGACGGGTGACTTGAAGAGAGTGGCTCCATGGACAGAAGTCATGCTACAGTCCTTATCTTTGCTGAAATAAGAAATGGTGATAAAAACCCTTTTGACTGGAGACACACTCAAGGTACAGAACGTGGGAGGTGTGTGCACCCCTGGTAGAAAGGAGATCACACTAATTAGCCCAACTACCTAAACATTTCTACAGGAAAGAGAACTATTCCAAAGTCAATTTGTATAAATAACTAGCACAACTTTCAAATATGGGTGTCATTTTTCAACATTCTTGGCTTCAAAAGATCACTGAGGGCCCACCCCACGCCCTGCTGCTACCATCCCATTCATGGAAACGATTCAGAAAGAGAACCCTGGAAAATAAGCAAACCAAAACAGCCAGGAGAGCCAGAAGGAGAAACACATGCACCCTGAAAACCACACTGGACAACAGGGGAAGGCAGGAGAGAAACGGGAACAAGAAACTTACACAGCAAACTATCTGTCAAAGGGTCCGGATGGCTACTGTGCTCTGAAGCCATCAAGACAGAACAGCAGGGTGGGAAGAATGTAGTCACACACAATCCACCAGATGGCAACACTACACAGTGCAGAGGTCAGCACAGCTAGGGGACATCTGGAAAGGGTGGAAGGGGAAAGAACAGATGTTCACATTGGGAAGCCAAAACAAATCATGTAATAAAACACAGCCACCTGTGGCTTTAAGATACCCTAAAAGTCCCAAAGCAGCAACTGTGATGGCAAAGGGGCGGGAAAAGAGGGTGGTGGTGGTGGTGGTG